>JAWDGP010006138.1:5000-10209 GCA_033675545.1 Elysia crispata
ACATTGTAATGTTGAATATTCGATCTGTATGAATGATAAGAAATATAGAATACACGTTTTCTGCGATGACCCTACACGTTACTTTGCCAAGCTTCGATATTTTCCTTATTCTCTTGGCCGGGAGCGCCGGTAGCTGTCACGTGGAGGTGAAGCTGATGTGCAACCAAAAAGAAAAAAAAACAAAAACAAAAACAAACCAAAAAAAAACAACAACCCTCCACCCCCCACCACCCTCGCCCTCCCCCAAAAAAAAAAAAAAAAAAAGAAAAAAAAAACAATAAAAAAGAAAAAGAGAAAAAAACAACAACAACAAAAAGGCCTCATATTCTCTTGTTTTGGACGATTCTTAATCAAACAAAAAAAAAACGAATCTACAGGAAGAACGTCTGAAAGTCCGACATGGACCACTGCTTACTGGCAACGGAAGCTAATGGAATAGAATTAAAATCGCATAACAAAAGCACTGCATATCTGATTCATGCTTTGACAACAGAAACAATGGAATAGAATAAATCATAACAAAGCACTGCATATCTGATTTAACATGCTTACAACGTGAAACAATGGAGAGTCAGCTAATAAATCATAACAAAGCACACACTGCATATCTGATTCATGCTTACAACCTGTGTGAAACTAATAGAATAGAATAAATCTATGCTTAACAAAGCACTGCATATCTGGATTCTAAGTAGCTACAACGGAAATCAATGGGATAGAATTAAATCTGCATAACAAAGCACTGCATATCTGATTCAGCACAGCCTGAGACTGTTTAGAGATTTCAGGAACAGCAGTAAAAATTTTTGTTTTTTGAAAACACCTGAATCTCAGTGGTCGTGGGGTGAAACATTTGTGTTTTAAAATCTGCTGGGCTTAAGAGTTTTTGTACACAAAATAAGCAACACACAGCAACGCACACAACTGTGCTAAAACAGCACAAGGAGTTTCTAAACTTTTCTCCTGTTTTTTGACCTTTGCATGCATTGAAGTAAAAAATTCATACTTTATGGCCTTAACAGACTTTTAAACAATTTATTCACTTATCGAAACAAAGCACATTGAGATTTGCCATGTATATCTCTGTCTCATTATATTTCTCTATCATCCTCTCTCTCTCTCTACCTCTCTCTCTCTCTCTCTCTCTCTCTCTCTCTCTCTCTCTCCATGTCGTTAGCTTTTGGTCTGAGTGTCTCTCTGTCAGTCTATTGTGCGTTTCTGGACTCTAAGACAAGCCTAAAGAACATTAATTTAGATTTAGAACTACAACGTTGTTAGTTTTATACTCTTGAGTTCAGTCGGTCTTTCTGTCTATTTCCCTGTCTTTGCCTTTCTCTTTCAAGATATGTATGTATGTATGTATGTATGTATGTATGTATGTATGTATGTATGTATGTATGTATGTATGTATGTATGTATGTATGTATCTGTCCTTATATCTATCAGTCTTTGTCTTTTGTAATCTCTCCTTATTAAAATCTATTTTTTCTTTTTCTTTCTTTTTCTTCTTAGCTGTTTATATATTTCATTATGACTCATGATACTTCATGATTTTTTTTCTCACGTTTACTTAAACTTTCTTTTTCGTTTTGATCTTTCCCTCTCTCTGTCTCTGTCTGTCTGTCTCTGTATGTGTCTCTCTCTGTCACTGTATTTCTTCCTCTCTCTTCTTAATCTAAACCTTTGTGGATTTCCCTCCTCCTCCCCCCCTCCCCCTCCCCCTTCCCGCCCCGGTATTGAGAAGTATTGTATCGTGCTGGTTCCCAGGCCCGTGTAAAAATGTATTTTGTCTAAAGAGAGGTTAGGGGGTTGGGGGAGAGGAACAATTAAAGAAAGATGAAGTTTGAATTCATGACTTGGGTTCGATGTGTCACCCGTTCGAGTCAATATTTGACTTCGGTTCTGCGCCTAACGCTAGAGTCCTACGACAGAAGGTAGAAGTTCGGGGAGAGGTGGTGGTCATGCCTTTCCACGAGGCGTCGATGATCATATTCTGCAGGTGGGCGCCGCTTAAAGCTGTCAGTTTTTCAAAGTGTGATTCTCAGGCTGTCGCAAAAAATTAACCCAAGAAACAATACGTATGTAAATACAAAAACAAAATAATAAATAAATAAATAAAAAGCAACACCAACGTAATGACAAACACAAAATATAAAAAACATAAAAAAAAAAAATCGAACCATTTTATATATAATCCATTCATCGGTTTAAATGTTTTGCTTTAAATAAATATTTTATCTATCAACCCATCATTCACTCGATTAATTTATCTATCTTCCTATATATCTGTCTGTGCTTTCTATCCCACCTTTGTGCCTATTTACCAATCCACCAAACGACCTGTCTATCTACGCGTCTGTCTATCTGTCTACCTGCTTATCTAATCGCATATCTAACTCTTTATACTCAAAAGTATCTCTCTGTTCCTTCCTTTCTCTGACTGTCTCTCATACCCTCCCCCCAGTAGGCCTATACCCATTACATCCACTTTTTTCTCAAGAGTTTTAAAATCTAGAACTTTTAGGTAAGTGATATTTCGGTGCTCTTGCACGAAAACCTTGAGGTTTTTATCAGTGCAAGTCTCGGCAATGTCAAGTATTATGTGCAGCTGCTCAAACATTAATATCTAGAACGCTCGTTTAACAGTGGAACATGCTGAGGTAAACAGATGATTTTGCATCGACAATACTATTCGCAATGTTAAAAACTTCAGTTTACTGCCACATTTTAGGTAATTTTAATCTGACAAAAAAAAATTCTAGGAAGCAGTGAAGTAGAAGTAGACATAAGAAGTAGTAGTAGTAGTAGTAGTAGTAGTAGTAGTAGTAGTAGTAGTAGTAGTAGTAGTAGTAGTAGTAGTAGTAGTAGTAGTAGTAGTAGTAGTAGTAGCTGTAGTAGTTTACTGCCACATTTTAGGTAATTTTAATCTTAAAAAAAAAATTCTAGGAAGCAGTGAAGAAGAAGTAGACATAAGAAGTAGCAGCAGCATCAGCAGCAGTAGTAGTAGTAGTAGTAGTAGTAGTAGTAGTAGTAGTAGTAGTAGTAGTAGTAGTAGTAGTAGTAGTAGTAGTAGTAGTAGTTGTAGTTTACAGCCACATTTTAGGTAATTTTAACCTGAAAAAAAAATTCTAGGAAGCAGTGAAGTAGAAGTAGACATAAGAAGTAGCAGTAGTAGTAGTAGTAGTAGTAGTAGTAGTAGTAGTAGTAGTAGTAGTAGTAGTAGTAGTAGTAGTAGTAGTAGTTGCAGCAGCAGCAGCAGCAGTTAGCGGCAGCAGCTTTAGCTCCCCATGATCAGGTTAGTTATAGTCATAATTAAAACTAATCAAACATGATGCTTTGAAAGGCAGGGAAGAAAATTATAAGGTACCGCACATCAAAACCCTGTGTACAATCGCTGCCCTATTTCAGACATGCCCCATTTGCTGTTGATGATTAACATTCTGCCAAGAGCGAAGTTAGATTGAGACTAGCGGCTCTACCTTTAGCGGCCCCTGCTTTTCAGGTTTGACTGCCGCAAGTGGATCTTAGGTCCGCCCCTTCCCGTCACTTCATGCGCCGCACCGCACCGCACTGTGCCGCATCGCACACAGCTCTAGTCGTGGGTGTGAGAAAAGTCTAAAACAGGTTGCTCTGAAAGAGTTTCGGTCTTGCGTCTCATTAGTTTACTTGAGTGAGGTCAATCTGGCAGGAGTTCAACCATAAACTGCGGAGCTTGTGGTGTTTTCTAATTGAGATTGGCTGAATTTTACAACTTTATTGAAAGTCAGTTTGGTTTGGAATTTAGTCTCAGCATTAATTTGTAAGAACTTAACTTCTCTTTCGCAGGAACGATAATTCATATCTGGATCTGGGGTTTTATTTTTATTTCTACGAGTTCAATTTAACGGTAAGAAAATATCTTTGTTGATTATCAACGCTAGCTAATATTATTCTTTATTTTTTTTTCTTCTTTCTCTTGAAAAACAGTATTTCTTTCTTTGTTTATTTTTCTTTTTGATATTTAAGCATGCTTTAGATCGTGTTCATTGTTTCATATTTTAGCGTCAACTATTTTTATCAACGACATAAACAATTCATCGTTATCATAAAATAAAAAGAGGTTACCATTTGAATCTGTAGAGAGCTCACTTCTTTCAGAAATTAAGTCAAAGTTAATCCATGTATTAAAAAAAAGTCATTTTATCTAGATTTACACTGAATTTAGATTATTTATTCTTTCTTCACACTGGTTTTGTTTAATCGGTCAAGAAAACTTACAAATTAAAAAAAAAAGAAGAAAAAACCGCTCTCTCTCTCTCTCTCTCTCTCTCTCTCTCTCTCTCTCTCTCTCTCTCTCTCTCTCTCTCTCTCTCTCTCACCCACCATTTTTTTCTTTCTGATATTTTTTTCTTCGAGAATATCTCACTCATGCTCACTTTTCTTTACTCTATTTGTGCTGTATCGTCAATCCATCTCTTATGTCGTTTGCCTCTCTATAATATTTTTATTTCCTCACCAATTACCTCACCCTCCCTGTGCCCTCAGCCTCCTGTCTTCACCCCCATTTTCTCTCTTTCTCTCCCGACATATACATAAACCCATTACAAGAGAAATTTTATAAAGTTATAGGAGTGTTTAATCTACGATGTTCTTTTGCATCCGGAACAAAGGTATTTCAGATCTAAAGAAACCAAGATCTAGACCTAGAACCGAGATTGATGTGACATTTAGATTTAGCGCAAGAGAAAAGACTGATTCACCCTTCAGGAAACTTGTGGTTAATGCTGAGGTCAAAAAGTCTACGCAGTTTTGTTGTAGAGAACCGTGGGTTTTGACAGGCGTTGGTTGGTTCAGTTCATTTTGTCGTTTCCACTTTTATTATTATTATTATTATTATTATTATTATTATTATTATTATTATTATTATTATTATTATTATTATTATTATTATTATTATTATTATATTAAAAAATTCTTTCAATCTGATTCTGTTTTAGCACCAATTCATCCACTGCAATAATAATATATATTTTAGTGATCTTTTGTTTTTGTTGGTTCCAACGTCCAACAAATCCAAGATTTGTACGTCTATCTGTCTATCTATCTATCTGTCTATCTATCTATCTATTTATCTATCTATCTATCTATCTATCTATCTATCTATCTATCTGTCTATGTATGTATGTGTGTATGTATGTATGTATGTATGTATGTATGTATGTATCTATCT
>JAWDGP010006140.1:0-20000 GCA_033675545.1 Elysia crispata
GGTAGTAAGGGCAGTGGCAGTAGTAGTAAGTGTAGCAGCAAGGTAGTAGCAGCAGCAGTAGCAGCAGTGAATAAGTGCGCAGCGGTGGTGACGGCAGCAGCAGCAAGGCAGCAAGCGGCGCGCAGCAGCAGCAGCAGCAGCAGCAGCAGCAGCAGCAGCACGCAGCAGCAGCACCAAATAGCAGCAGCAGCAGCAGCAGCAGCAGCAGCGCAGAGCAGCAGCAGCAGCAGCAGCAGCAGCACAGCGCAGAGCAGCAGCAGCAGCAGCAGCAGCAGCAGCAGCGCGGGCAGCAAAGGGCGCAGCAGTAGGCAGCGGCAGCAGTAGCAGCGGCGGCAGGCAGCAGGGCAGTGAGGCAGCAGTAGCAGGCAGCAGGGTAGCAGGCAGGCAGTAGCAGAGTAGTAGTAGTAGTAGTAGTAGTAGTAGTAGTAGTAGTGGTGGGTGCAGTACTTGGTTTATGAAAAACATCATCATCTTAATCATCAATATCATTAGTCATTATCATTATCTTCATGTTCAATGGCTATTTTATCATCTTCAATACTATTATCACACAACCAGTACCAATTATTTTCCTTGTCCACGGCAGAAATGTTCATAGGGCCCTTAAAACTTTCTTCCTGTCCAATGTTACGGGGGGGGGAATAGGGGGCAAACTGACAGGGTTTATCAAACGATTGAATTACCTGCAATTTTAGTGACTTTCGATTCATATTTTCTCACGACTTTGGACGTTGCTTTTTTTTTTTTTTTTCCGTATTCCCTGCTTCAGCTTCACTTGTCACAATTGAAGAGGGGCTAATTGAATTTTTAAGGAAAAAATTCATTGTGTATGTTTGTAATGGGGGGGGGGGGGGATCCAGTCAGCCCGAAAGTTATATTGCTCATATATCGTCGATCGTGACCGGCATGTTACAGCACATTATCCGATAAATTAATTGTCAACACTAATGAATTGACATATCGTTGAGCAGCAAAGTATCCAACTATTCATAATCACTGATAGTGTAGGGGGGAACAGGTTTGAACGGGTCAAGCAAGTGTCATAGTACAATTTCTTTGTAGCCCCACCTTTACATCTGCTTGTCTGGCTGAGCTATGTCACAGTTTTATACTGGGAGTATAATGTTTCTATCTATAGGGCTTTTTCCTTTTTCCTCATTCTGACTCTCACTCTATATTTTCAAACTCCTTCTATCTCTGTCTTTCTCATGTCTAACTCCTTTCTCCTTCACTCCAAATATCTATTTATTTGTCAAACTATTCTCTCCTTCTCCTCTCCTCTCTCTCCCTCTTCTCTCTCTCTCTCTCGCTGCCATTCTATGATTACAGAAACACCCAGGGTTTGACCACCGCATACCGCCTCTCTGGCTTATAACAAAAGTACTAATACAGCTGGACAGTCTAAAGCCTTGTTTTTCCTAAGAGCAATTTTACAATAGAAAAGTTGCTATAAAACGCCATACATCGGCCCCTTTCCATATGCTCTTCATTGTCAGATTCAAGCAGACAACTTCTCTCTCACTTGTAGACCGAGACCCTGCATCACAGCGCACGATGGCGGCGTAGGCCTCATGAACAAGACAACTCTAATCAAACGAGGAGACATGTTTATAGCGAGGATGTGCGTCCAGGTCAGAGAGCGGTGCCATCCCTGGGGACTGGTCCTGGGTGTAAACCCCCTGCTTTAGTGTCGCCTCATCATGACACACACACGTCCCCTGGTCGCTGGCCATGTTTCCTGGGGGTGGGGTAATGTCATCTAAGAGCCATGGTAACGGGTTCTTAAACCCTTATAGAGGAATGTTAAACAGGGAGGTAGAGGAAGATGGTGAGGGAGAGAGATGGTAGTATAATACGCTGCTATTAAGTTGGCTATATACATATATATATATATATATAGAGAGAGAGAGAGACAGAGAGAGAGACAGACACATACACAGCACGCACAGACAGACAGAGACAGAGACAGACATACAGAGAGGGAGAAAGAGAGAGAGAAAAGGAAGGAGGGAGAAATTATGGGGGTGAAAAAAGGATAAATAAATATATTCTCGTCCGTCTCGGAATTTGCTGCTTGTGAATAGTACATCAATAATGAATGACAGAACGGGTGTATTACGAAGGTATCCACTTATTGACAGTAACACGTTATATTTACGCCAGTTTGATACTTTTCTGTGCGGTGAAAAAGATTTATTATTACTTCGGTAGGTGGGGGGCAAGTAGAACACAAAATATCTACTTTCAGTTCAACATTTTCATTACAACAATCTAAAGTATTTATTAATGATTCAAGCTTGCCGAATTTCGGATAAAGTTCTTTGTGTAGTAAACGTTAAAGATTATCACAGCATCCTTTAAGCACTTTTGTCATTTGTACAACCATGCAGAACCATAAGCTTAATGTAAGGTGTCAATAAAATTAACAATGTTTTCCCAAAATGATCAGTCATAATTGCGAAAATGTCTATATTATTTAAAAAAAAGGTGATGGCATCACAAAAACTGTATCGCTATAAATTAATTCAAAGAAATCTAAGCGCTCTTTCATATTGCAGATGCATCTTAATTGCTTTTATCCTGTCGTCCAGAAACTATTTTGTGTTGTGTAATTTTGGTGCTGTTCTTTGTAAGCAGACCAGTATTGGAATTGTTCCTCCTGTCGTTGCATCGAGCAAAAGGCGGTTTCTCGGTTGTCCGGTCAGTTTCACTGTCCTTTACAGTTTGGGACTCGAACCACTTATTGCGAGACCGACCGTTCTGGTTTGAAAAGTTGGCGTGGTGTTTCGTTTTTATTTACAATAAGGTATAAACCGCAGAATAACGCCTATCTTAAAGACGTCCCTTATCTATATATAAATTGATATTAACAGTGAGCCCTCTCGGTGCTCAAAACACGTTCTTCTGACCACGATTTGTGGTGATTATCGGCAAATATTTTGTCAGTAATTTTCATAAGAAGCACCATTTTCATCAAAATGAACGAGAATGACAAGTTCTTAAGTGTTTTGATTTTCAGATGGACTTAAACTGAGATAAAAGCTTACCATGGTATCGGAGGAGAAATATTACGGTCTCATCTGAGTTCTTTATCTATAGATATAAAATGTAGTTCTCTAGATCGGTTGTATCGGGTTTCTGATCTTTCATTGTTACGAAAGTAACAAACCTACGGTTCCTACTCTAATATTTATTATCTATCGTACTTACGTTTGTGACGCTTTAGATAGATTGCAATATCTTTTTGCTCTAACCAGCATCGTGTCCGTATCTACCGATCAGTGATGCATCACGGAGTTTATCAAGTAAAAAAGGAACATCTGAATTGTTGGAATTCAATAGTCAAAATGGAAAGCAGCGATTTACTTAATAAAATACTGAAAGGGATTCATCGCAGTTTGTGCAACACAGCAAACAACACCACGGTAATACGAAAAATGAGCTCGATTTGGGAGAGCCAGCATCCACGCTACAAACCAATCTTCCATTTAGATTTACAAGCAGTTGAAGGTAAGGAATTGAAAAGGGCTGCAAATGCAGTTGTCATGCGCCGTAGAAGAAAACAACATATCAAGCGGGATACTGTCATGATCTAATCTTGCATGTACTTACCGCTCATGCTTGGTCAGATTCATCATTAATTTTAGATTGTGAGCCGACCGATCTAAACGCGATTAATGTAAGCCATTGAACCACATTGGGTGCCCAATAAGTTTGTTCAAGAAAGATTAATACACCTTGGAAAATGTATAACAGGTCCTGTAAGAGGTAACAATCTAAGATCTATGAATTAAAACGAGTCTAGAGACATCTATGGGAAGGCCAATTTTTTGCCGCGCTTAATCGTATTGGCGCCTTAAGCATTTAGAGTAAAACGATTAAAAGATGCCAAATGCCTTTTTTGTTTGTTTGTTTGGTTGTTTTTCCCCACAGAGAAATATAAAAAAGCTTGTTTCCAAATGAGTTTTCACAATGTCAAAAAAGACGTTCTCTGAATTGTACTTCACATTGGTCTGAAGATATTCCAGCTTCTTTGTTTGTTTTTAAAGCTTTTCTTACAGTTTTAAAATCTGTCCCACATTAACAGAACTTCGTGGTATTTTGAATTTGTTTCTTTGTCCTTGCTTTAGTAAAACTAGCACATGGTTAATTTTGTAGTATGGAACAAACGGATTCATAATTTAAACCTTGTTGGCTAAGAATAATAGTTGTGCTGTAAATAAATCAGAATTGTCATCTGATATGTCAACAAGTGATGCTGGTCTCTGCTTGTTTGATCATCGATCACATGTGTCTCGCAGGCCTGTAATTGAGACCATGTCATAAATCACTGCCATATTGCTTAAACCAGAAAGAAGTAACATGAGGGAGATAATCTTAAATGATTATGTTAATATACTAGTATTTACACCAAATGGAATCTGCACGTTGTCTAAACGTACTTTATAGATGACAGTTCTAGACTCGACAGAACATGCCGCTAGCAATATGAGTCCCATGTGTGTGTGTGCGTGCATACAGAAGGACTTCGGATATGTCCTGAATGCATGATATCCCGGTATGTACCCAGATGTGATTGTGTGTGTGACCTGGGGCAGAAGGGTGATTCCCTGGAAACACAGTCCGGACTACTTCTCACGATATCTGTGTGTCCCGTGATGGGGTGTGTAAACAGATCCTGACCATTCACGACACCAGGGCGGTGCCCCGTAGGGACAAAAAAAAAAAAAAAAAGGGGACCCGAGACTTTCGCTCCATGACACCTGTAGCACATTCGTGATGGATTAACTGTGTGTGTGTGTGTGTGACTGTAGACTTCGGGTCCCATTTAAAACAGATACATTGGGTGTGTGGGTGGAAGTCCTGCAGAACGGTGACTTCGGAAACACTCGACTGGAGCTCCATGACGATACCCTGTAGCGGCACCTGTGATGGATGTGTGTGTGCGTGCATTTTCGGAGTAGATTGAAACACTGATGTCCGACCATTTCTCTATGATATCTTTGCAGGCCTGCATGGGATAATCCTTATGTGTGTGTTTGTGTGACCCAGGCAGAGCGGGTGACTTCGGAAACATCAGCGTCCGACCAGGTTTTCACACTTGCATGTCTCCAGATGGGATTTATGTGTGTGTGTTTGTGTGAGAGGGTGACTTCACAAAACTGACTGATTTTCATGATAGTCTGTATGTACCTGTGATGGGATTAACTTATGTGTGTGTGTTTGTGTGACCTACAGAAACATTGAAACTGACCATGTTCATGATAACCTGTGATGGGATTGTTTGAGTGAATTATGGCGAAACAGGGGTTTATTCCGCACTTTTCAATCTCTTTTTATAAGGTTATGCATGCTTAGGAGTCGAAGTCTGTTTTGCAACACGTCCATTCATTTCAGAAATCTCCGTACATTACGTCCAATTATGGACTGCAGCATGAATTGTATCTGGTGTCTGTGTCCACTAGTACCAGGTTGGTGAGTGATATCTTTTCTGTTCTTCATCGTATGATCATCTTGAGGTTGGGTGACTCTAAGAGAAGGGAGAAACGAAAAGCAGAAAAGCTCGTTCGGGTGCAATTCAGCCTATGTTGTTAAACTCTCGGGTTTTCAACCAAATGTGCTTATGAAATCTACCACTGCACATTCAATAACACCTAGAACTTATCATTCTTTGCTAACTGGGACATTTATAGTTTAAAAACGTGTTGCACTAGCACTGCCTGTCATAATGTGCATACATCAGACTTCGAATTGTTTTATTCCCTTAATTTTATAGTATCTAATTTATTGTGAAAGACATACGGTGCGCACACAGAGAGAGAGAGAGAGAGAGAGAGAGAGAGACAGCGATACAGAGATTGTAGTGACATGGTAAATATGATCCCATAATTTTACAGTCATTTCTACAAACACTGAGCCAACATCCACTTACCGAAGTGCATAGAATGTTGACCAATGAGAGACAGAATTTTATTCTTCAGTGTAGGTTATTCGGGTGTCAATAAATTTTTTCAAAGTTTGTGTGGTGAGATTTTAAAGTAGTCTCAATATCAGTAACTAGGATATTATTCTGGACAAACAATTGCATAAAATATTGCTTTTGACAATAGTGAAAGTAGTGGTGTTAATATCTTGTTGGTTTAACAGCCATCGGTAGCATATTTTTTTTCATGTCAAATGCGAGTTTTTTTGTTATCATCGATAGATGAGTTTAGAAAACAATTGTTCGTGCCCATCTTTGAGGTTGGTTTATTGATGGAAAATTGAACGTGGTTTACGATGAATGAAATAACTGTACAATAAAATAAGAGTGGTTTTTCACCATTTCTGCAACGAAACAAATTTATAAATCAATATTTTTGACATTTTAATACATATTAATGATTTTATTAAGAGTTAAAATTGCATTCAAGTTCAGTTTA
The DNA here is from genome assembly GCA_033675545.1 of Elysia crispata. Lineage (NCBI taxonomy): Eukaryota > Metazoa > Mollusca > Gastropoda > Plakobranchidae > Elysia > Elysia crispata. Next base: position 6,423 of record JAWDGP010006140.1, read on the forward strand.
GAGAGTTCAAAAGAAGTTTGACTTTGAACTTGATTTTTAGTGGAAGATTTGTATATAATAACATTTTATTTTTATTTTGATTTTATCCATTTCAAAGTTTCTTTGAACAATTGAACATGCAGGGGTTTATAATACTCACATTCATAGATATTCCCTGTCAACTTCTACTGAAACTGGATGTGGAGCAAATTGCTCCTTCTTCAGTCCTTCCTTGACTTGCTCCAATCACATCTTTATTTATTCTGGTGGTTCCAGAGTCTCGGCTGCAAGTGAAAACCCTATTATAATATCTTCGAGCTGCTCATTTAAGAGTAACTCAGGTCAGGAGAGAAAATGTATAAAGTCTAGCCAATCAAGTTCACTTGACCTTTTCGCCATATAGCTCTTCAATAAAAACTCGCAAATAATAATTCCAAGCGATAGAGTTTTGTATACATACGAAGTGGAAAGAAAAAAAGGTCTTGTAGATGAGCAATATTTTTAAATGATTTAATTGAACAATCGCAATTACAGCCGCTTGAGTGGTAACCATCCATTGGTACAGTCTCATAGAGAGCACCATGAGATTCGTATATGCAGGAAATGATAGTTAAGACCTTGAGTGTAGTAATGTAACATTCGATGGCATGAAAGAAGCACATGAGATCTCCTCGTATACGCACAGGAGTCGATAGCAAGACCTTGAGTGTAGTAATGTAACATCTGACTAAGAGCACCATGAGATCCGTATAGAGCGAGGTGTCGATAAGGCATCTGAGTGGTAGTAGGTCTCGATGGTGTCCGCGGTATTGCGCTGGCGAGATCTCCTCGTATAGAGCGAGTCGATAGCAAGATCTGAGCGGCGGGTGATAAACTCATCTCGCCGGTATGTGCCCTCATAGAGAGCAATGCCGGTCGATAACAAACCACTACGGCACCTCTGAGCCGAACTCTAGACTAACACGTAATCAATACAATCCAGCACGTTATTTTGCCATTACCATTACCGAATTTAGATTTTATCTTGATTGGTAGTTTATCCGATTGGTTGTCCGTTAAACGTCATAATAAATGAAGAAAATACAAACGTAGCCAGACGATCGTGTCTTGCGGCCAAGGTCAAATATAAAATGTTGACTACCGCACATCACAAAAAATAAATATGACGGCAACGATCATCATTGGTCGGTTTACAGGGCCTAGTCCCCTAGGCCTTGTTTGAACAAAGAACATCGAATAATTTCGGGAAAAAAAGTTCCGGAGGAAGAAAAAGTTTGGGAATGGCGTTACTTGTATTCATCGACCGCCCCTAGCAAGCATAACGTTAACACAGTTCTTTATTTATTAACTTTTGAAATCACGTTAAGCGAACAAGTACCAATTCAAGCGAAAGAGATGGATGAACAGCCAGATCAACAGATGTACCCACAGATACAAGTTTGATGGGTACTTCGATAGAGAAATGGTCAAAATTTCAAGAGTATATAGTAGATGCAACTTTCTTTGCAGTATCTTTTAATTTATGAACAACAAAATATCACTGTAACAGTGTCTATGTCACTGTAAGCTACCAAGTTAATCAACAATATCACACCCGCGCACTCTCATTTGCGCTTGTCATGATCAAAGGCAGCTAACTTCCATATAATTGCTGGTTATACTTCAATGCTGTATGTAACTGCATCCTTCTTCATCATTACGTCAGTTTTATTAGACGGTCCTTCTTTGCTGTCGAGAAAACCAAATAAAAAGGTTTGCATGGGCAGGTATAATGGGAACAATTATAGTTTCAGAACGTTTTTCTGGAAAAGTACAGTAACCTCTTGAAACTATCCCCTGAATATATAATTTTCTTTGTTTCAATATTTTTGAAAATCAGTAGCTTTGTCTCGAGCCAAGCAGGAAAACCACTCTCTTCTCATGCCGCCTCTTTGATTTAATTAATTATATTTCGTCTTAATTGTATATTTTATCACTCTATATTTCGGTATATATATTCAATCTTGAAATAATCAGAGCGCGTAGAGAATTTTAATTTTTCGGTACAGTTCGGTGAATGTCTTTGCAATTTCGATATGTCGGACACGTCTCTATCTCGTATATAAGAGTATTTAATACGAACAACGTCAAATATAATAATTGACTCAACAGTATTTAACGCCATCAGCGTCAAAGTTAATTGACCACCAAGCACTATAAATGAAACACTCGCTATCTCGTCGGATCGACTAAGAGTGCAAAACCCGCCCACAACCATCGCCCCATTTATGTCCGGCCATCGTTGGTTTGTTCTCTATATGCCCACGCATGTCTCGGGGCATGGGCTGTACTACTACCGCCACTCATAAGACGGCACCTCTTTCGGGTGCGCCCGTCGGGGGTCCACTCGCCAAACTGGCAAGTGGCTTTGTCGCTCCGATTCACGAGAGCATAACGAGGAACAGAGCAAAGGCAGAGCCTGGTTATCCATATCTGACGATATGCATAAAAGCGGAGGACGAGAAAATACTAGCTCTGAGTCAAGAGCCAAAGGAATCAGAAAACGACACTAACACCAGCTAATCGGATCTGAGGATAAAAGTCCAGCCTTTTGCTTTCCAGATTCTGTCGTGTCTTCTCACCTGTTCATATGAACGGACAACATGTTTGTGGTTTCTTATCGTGGGGGCCCGGGCTCCATGGGTCTGAAGTCTGGGTTGCTGAATTGTATTCACCTCTCAAGAATGTGGCCGCAGCTCCCAGCACAGAGAGAGAGAGAGAGAGAGAGAGAGGCAGAGAGAGAGAGAAGAGAGGAGAGAGAGAGAGAAGGGGAGAGAGAGAGAGAGAGAGAGAGAGAGAGAGAGAAGAGAGAGAGGAGAGAAAAGAGTGTAAGTCGTCCTTATGGGGTCAACGTATATTGTTATGTACGGACTTCAATGACTGGGGTATAAAGACCTTCCATTATCTGAGAATGAGTGGCTCTGTTGCAAGATTCGAGACGGTGGTCGTACCTACCTAGAGACCGGTGGTCGGTGTCCTGCTGACCTTGGTGGGACCGTGGGCGGCCTACGAGCCTAGAGACCGGTGGTCGTGTCTAGACCTAGGAGGACCGTGTCGTGCCTAGTGTGTCTACTGTAGACGAGAGCACGTGCCCGGTTCCAGACGGGTCGTGGGCCCCAAGGGGATTGAGACCGGTGGTGGTCGGGCTCTGCGGTGACGAGAGTGTGGTCGTGCCTATGTGAGGCTGTCCTGCGTTGACGAGACCGGTGGTCGGGCCCCAGGTGGTCGTGCCCTGGGTAGGGTGGCCTGTCCATCGAGAGGGCCGCCATCTAGAGAGCGGCCGTACCTGGAGAAAAATGTGTCGCGCACTGAGAGTGTGGGGGCCAAAGATTTCGAGAGTGGGTCGCCGTGTGCTCTCAAAGACTTGCGGGGTCAAACGCATCTGTGGCGCGGGGAGCCAAAGTTCCGTGAGGTTTAGAGAGTGTGATCGCATTCACTTGCAGACTGTGGTCAAAACCGTAGATTACTGTGGTCGCGGTTCATAGATTTGGAGTTGTGTGTCTCCGTAGATTTTGAGATCGTGGTCGTAGACGAGATTGTGGTCGTGTTCCATGAGGATCTAGTGGTTGTGACGACCGTGGTCGCAAAATCTTGCGCATCGTGGTCGTGTTCCGTTAGACCGTGGTCGTAAAACCGTAGATCTAGAGATCAGATCGTCCTATAGAGGTGGTCGTAACCTGTTAGACCGTGGTCGTAAATCTGTAGATCTAGGAGACCGTAACGTCCTGGGGATTTAGTGATTCGGGGTCGTAGTTTCTTGTAGATTTAGATGTTCCGTAGATTTGCGTGGCCGTACCTATAGATTTAGAGAGTGGTGTTCCAAGGGTATTTAGAGAGTGTAACGTCCTATAGATTTTAGAGAATGATCCGTTTCGAGCGTGGTCGTTTCTTTTTTCCGGGACCAGTAGAGTTTGCTTCAGAAACAGTTTGCGGTATGGTCGTTCTTAACGCACTTGTTGCTCTATAAAATAATAAAGAACGTCAACATTAGAAGTCTTCCCTCTCAGAATCTATGAAGCCGATAGAAATGTCAGATACCCATGTAGTTTTCAACGAAATTCTCAGGTGTTGATGGTGTTTATGGCTTCCGACTACCATCAGCAGCAACCAAAAGATACCTTAAACCATGCTTTTGAGAGAAGCGTCAATTGGTGTCAACGAAACACAAAAAAAACAGAAAAACAAAGTCCCGAATTTGTGCCAGCAACATTTACATGAGAGCGCCAACACTTCTACCACAGCCACCGGAGTCGGCGGGAACCGTTTCGCCCAGAGAGGTCTCGCTGTTTGTGCAGATATCAACACGCCAACTTTCAATCATAACAAATGTGAGGGCTCGCGTGAGTGTACGCCACGGCCCCAGCTGATGTCTGCACGGGGACAGCTGAGGATCTCTTCAGGGTTATTATTGCTAAACACCACACTTCCGCGCCGAATAGGGGATCCCGAAGCGACTGCGTCGTGAACTATAAAAAAAGACTTGTTTCTGTAATGCGTTTCCGGATTTTTGCTAGGCCGACTTTTGCCCTTTGGTTTTTGCATGCTTCTACTATATGTCATTATTTAAATTTCTATCTACTTTCAACTTCTTCACTTGTGCGCTAACTCTTCTTAGCGTGTTAACGTTGGGTTCTTTTTCATGCTGACTTTAATCTTTATAAACAATATTACCTATCAGCGTAGTTATTATTACATATTGCTGTTGGTGCCATTATTATTGGTGTTGTTGGCTATTATTGTTGGTGCCATTATTATCATCATCATCATCATTATCATCATCATCATCATCATTATTATTGTTAATTTTATTATTAATATTATTATTATTATTATTATTATTATTATTATTATTATTATTATTATTATTATTATTATTATTATTATTATTATTAGCTATTATTATTGGTTATTATTATTATTATTATTATTATTATTATTATTATTATTATTAGTTATTATCATTATTATTATTATTATATTATTGTTGTTGTTGTTGCTGTTGTTAAATGTTGTTGTTGTTATTACTTTTTATTACTATCATTATTCTATGATATTGTTTATAACAAATACTAGCTCCAACCCAGCATTGTTGTTTGTACTACAAAATAATCGTTAAACTACCGACGTATCAATCAAATCAACACTTCTACATTTTCAAAAATATAAGTTGATTATTAATAAAAGTGGTTGATTATGAAATGTTGAAATGAAAATTTTTTAAAATCTAATATCGGTTTATTATGAATTTTTTAAGAAGTATTTTTTTACTTCTTCTTTTCCGTTTATAGGTAAAAATTATCTTTTATCTAATTGTTCATTAACTTTCAAGAGGTTTAGAGAAATAATTTTGATTTGAAAAAAAAAAATCATCTAAAGGAAAGCTTCGAACCTTCACGTATGTTTCACCTTTTATAGTATCTAAAATTCCAGAACATAAGTCGAGAAATCCTCAATATGAAGTTTTTAATAAAATTTGAAACTGTGAAATATAACCGAAATAGAAAAAGCTAAAAAATCGTGTTTTTTAAAAGAAACAGGGGTGAATTTCAAGAGCACGAACTTCAATAACAACATTGCAGGAGGTGGAGGCTCGGCATCGCAGGGGAAAAAAAGAATATTAAATAAAACTTGCAAAACACACGAGCTCCGTTGTCGAATTTTTTTTCATATTTTTGTCTTTTTTGCCTATATTTTGTTTTTCAGCTTTTTTCTCTGTTGTATTCAAAGCGTCCACATCATTGTCTTTCTCACCAATATTGTGAATCTCTATTTTACTTGAGGAATAATTTCGACACTTTCAATGCGTTTATATTTTATGTGCTGTTCAGTTCGTTGTAAATAAGGTTTGGTTCGATCATATGTTTCCATCTTCACGCCATTTCCGTTTGATTGCCGTTAGGTCCCCCTTCAAAAAAAAAAAAATTTTCTTTTAGTATTGGCGACTCATGTAATTGAAAAAGGGGAGGTAAATCGTGTTAAATTTTTTGCCTTGCGTTAAATTATAAAAGGTAGAAATATAGGTGTTTGTTGTTTTGCAAACCAGTTGCCGGTTTCCCTTTGTCGTCTTTGCTAGTCACAGGGCGCCAAAATATTGAGCAAATGTTGAAAGTGTTTTGTCACCCTTCTGGTTGTTCGTTATTGTATGAATAAAATATTGAGATAAACTCAATCTTGTATTGGACCATAAAATTTCGTTTACTAGAAGTTCAGTTCGGGACTATGGAGTTGCATCTAAAGTAGACATTTACCACGTAGAGACTAAAAATACAGTTATCGATACGCCGCTCCTTATTCTACTTATATTCCAAAGCGGTCAAAAAAATAAAGACACACGTGCCAGGCTTGCTGCCAGCAGGCAGGAGGATCATGTTCTTCATCTTCCACAGTGTATTAGGGGACTGAAAGATGATGACTTCACTGTAGTACAGGCCTAGAGGTATCACCGGACGGAGAGAGCTTAACACATCGATACCTTCAGAGCAAGACACTGTGCCATTGCCATGTTCGGACTGAGGTGGCTCTGTGTTGTCAAAGGAAAGTATATCACACTACTATACTCAATCTTGAACTGCAGCTCCTGAAGCGATACTCCTGCCTTAAACACTGGACTTGAGAACTAGAGAGTGATCTGGGGCTGCGTTAGATTAATCCAACCCACTTAGCATGAATGGTGTAGAACAGGCAAAACAGAGTGAAAAAAAAGTAAAGCTCCACACCGGTTTGTTTCTTTATATAGTAACTGGTTTTATTGGGGTAAATGTAGACCCGGAGGTGATTGTCCGGACTGAATCCAACGTCCTTCGGACAAGATGATTCTTCAGAAACTAATCACTAGACTTGACTCCACCACCAGACGAAACTATATCCGGCCCACACAACACAGACCGGGGTCCTTTATTACGAGTGCTCGTTGGTCAATGGGGAGCGGCGTTGTGCTCTTGTTTTTGGAATGGCCAAGAATTATGAAAAACATCCCACTTATATACTCCCCAATCTAGTTGGCAGATGTTCCAAACCCTGTTTTAACTCAGCAGATATAGGCAGAGTACCTTACTAAATCGTCACCAAGGCATGCACCTGTGTTATATCTATGTGAAAATGCAAACTTAAAAGAAATTCATAAGAAAAATGTAACAAATGTTTGTAACCAAAGGGTTCGCTTGCTTTTCAACAAAGGAATATAACTGTCGTCTCATTTTCGACGCATCAATACGTTGTCTTGAATTCAATTCACTTGATCAGCTTAGTCTAAAACCTCAAAACTTTGTACTTCTCTGGTTATTTATAATATAAACCCATTATCGAAAATTTTTTTTATTAAAAAAACTTCTTTGTTTGGACATTGTCAGATAACAAATGTTTCATTTCCAAGCTAAAAGTGAATGACGAGACCTTTTGAAATCTCTGCCGCGACCAAAGTTCAAGTAACAAAAATGAATATTAAAAGCGAAAAAAAGAATTATTTGCTAAAACTTTGCTGAACAACGCCAAATGAAAATCGTCTACCATATACATGAAGAAATTTTGATTACCTTTATTTGTTCATCATACCTAACACAATGATGTTGCATACTGTAAAATACTTCAGATCAGGGAATTAAGAATTAAAAAGACACAGGATTACATAAGTGTCTTTGCAAGTTCCTTGTGATAAACATTACCGTAGTTAGAGTTGACTGAAAATGTAAAAAATCAGTGACAAAATGACGCCATGCGTCGCATAAAGACTGTTTTCAAACGCGGTGGGGTTGGAGGTGTCGGTTTAATGAGCGTCGTATTTATCAGGCCGAAAACGCCGCACCACGAGCCTGCGGTGACATAAGGTTGCGTGACCGGAAAGGCATGAAGAAACAAGGAGACGCTTCCCGCTTGGTTAGAGCAAGAGAGAAAGAGAAGAGAGAGAAGCAGAAAGAGAGAGAGAGCAGAGAGAGAAGTATATAGAAGAGAGAGCAGAGCAGAGTACGTTGGAAAGCGGGGAAGAAAGAAATAGGTGACAGAGAGGGATTGAGCGGAGAATGCTGAGAAAAATAGAGAGAAAAGGAGAAAGAAACGAAGGAGAAGTCACTCATAAAAACTTCGGGCGAAACGCCAAGTCGTTTTATAAAATTTTGTTAGCGTGGGGTGAGAAAATCATCAAAAGACTGTCCTTTTTCACCAACTTTTCTGGGCGGATACAGCGTCTGGCCAAGAGGTTGAGAAGATGATCATTTATTCCGTACCAAATTACAGCTCTCTGTGATCCTCACAGTCCCTCATTAATCAAACTACCATACGTAAAAAAGAAAGAAGAGGCTTAGACGCGTTTATAAGAACGCTTAGACGGAAGCTTTATGGGGCGAACTAGGATGGAGAAAAAGGAACGTTTAGATGGAAAGTTTGTAAGGAACGTTTGGATGCAAGCCAGGCGAACGATCGCGCTATATGAGTGTTTAGATGGAGCTTTCAGGTGAACGTGACGGGAGTTTATAAGGAATGCGTTTGGAAGCTTTCAGGTGAATGTTTAACGCGTTTAAAAGGAACGGGAAGGTAAAGGAACGTTTGACGGAGCTTATATGAACGTTACTTTATAATGAATGTTTAGATGGAGTTTCAGGTGATCGCGAAACGCGCTTAAAAGGAATGCTTTCAGGATGGAGCTAGAAGGAATGTTTGTGACGGAGCTTGAGGCGCTCTTCAGGCGAATGTTTGAGATGGAGCTTGTAGAATGCTTAGATGGAGCTTGTATGAATGTTTAGACGGAGCTTGTAGAACGTTTAGATTTGAGCTTGCGCGAATGTTAAGATAACGCCTGAACGTGCTGCCGGAGTTTTCGCGCTTAGGTGAACGCCTAGATGGAGCTTGCAGAATGTTTAGACGCTTAGGCAATGAACGTTTAGATGGAGCTTGTAAGAGATCATGCTTGGCGACCGCTTTTCAAGGCAGATCATTATAAGGAACGTTGAGCTTGTATGAACGTAATGATAGACGGAGCTTATAAGAACGTTGACGGAGCTAGGCATTGGTGAAGGAGCTTAGATTTCAGGCGAACGCCGCTTAAAGCCAGTAAGGAAGTTAACGCGCTAGTGGGCGAACGTTTAGATGGAACTTTCTAGAACGGGCTTGTAAGAGTGAGTAGATGGAAAGCTTTGCGAACGTTTAGACGGAGGAGCTTGCGGGGTGAACGCCGGAGCTAGACGCTTTGAAGAAACGCCTAGATGGAGTTTAAACGCGAGATCGCGCTTTGAAGAAACGTTTAGATGGAAGCGCAGGTGAATGTAAGTTTAGATCGTGCTTTAGTAAAGAACGTTTAGATGGAAGCTTTATAAGGAACGTTTAGATGGAGTTTCAGTGTTGATCGCGCTTTATGGTGAACGCTTTAGATCGCGCTTTATAAGAACGTTTAACTTTATAAGGAACGTTTAGAGGGAGATTTGTAAAGGAGTGTTGATCGCTTGTGTTGAACGCAGCCAGATTTCAGGTGAAACGCTTTATAAGGAATGTTTATCGCGCTTTATAAAGAATCCGCAGATTGAGCTTTATAAGGAACGTTTAGAGTGTTGATCGTGCTTATAAGGAACGAATATTTGGAGACGGCAAGGAACGCAGATGGCTTTGTAGAAGATGGAGCTTGTAAGGAGTGCAGATCGCGCTATAAGGAACGTTTAGATTGAAGCTTTGATGCAGAACGTTTAGATGGAGCTTGTAAGGAGTAGCTTAGAAGGAGCTTTATAAGGAACGTTTAGATATTTGTAAGGAACGTTTAGATGAAGTTTAAGGAGTGTTTGGATCGCGCTTTATAAAGCGCGATCTAAACGTTCCTTACAAAGCTCCATCTAAACACTCCTTACAAAGCTCCATCTAAACACTTTTTACAAAGCTCCATCTAAACGTTCCTTATAAAGCTCCATCTAAACACTTCTTACAAAGCTCCATCTAAACGTTCCTTAGAAAGTTCCATCTAAACGTTCCTTATAAAGCGCGATCCAAACACTCCTTAGAAAGCTCCATCTAAACGTTCCTTACAAAGCTCCATCTAAACGTTCCTTATAAAGCTCCTTCTAAACACTCCTTACAAAGCTCCATCTAAACGTTCCTTATAAAGCTCCATCTAAACGTTCCTTATAAAGCGCTATCTAAACACTCCTTACAAAGCTCCATCTAAACTTTCCTTCTAAAGCTCCATCTAAACGTTCCTTATAAAGCGCGATCTAAACACTCCTTACAAAGCTCCATCTGAACGTTCCTTAAAAGCTCCATCTAAACGCTCCTTATAAAGCGCGATCTAAACACTCCTTACAAAGCTCCATCTAAACGTTCCTTATAAAGCTCCATCTAAACGTTCTTTATAAAGCGCGATCTAAACATTCCTTATAAAGCTCCATCTAAACGTTTCTTATAAAGCGCGATCTAAACACTCCTTACAAAGCTCCATCTAAACGTTCCTTATAAAGCGCGATCTAAACACTCCTTACAAATCTCCATCTAAACGTTCCTTATAAAGCTCCATCTAAACGTTCTTTATAAAGCGCGATCTAAACGTTCCTTATAAAGCTCCATCTAAACGCTCCTTATAAAGCGCGATCTAAACACTCCTTACAAAGCTCCATCTAAACGTTCCTTATAAAGCTCCATCTAAACGTTCTTTATAAAGCGCGATCTAAACATTCCTTATAAAGCTCCATCTAAACGTTTCTTATAAAGCGCGATCTAAACGTTCCTTTACAAAGCTCCATCTAAACGTTTCTTATAAAGCGCGATTTAAACGCTCCTTACATAGCTCCATCTAAACGTTCCTTACAAAGCTCCATCTAAACACTCCTTATAAAGCTCCATCTAAACACTCCTTATAAAGCTCCATCTAAACACTCCTTACAAAGCTCCATCTAAACGTTCCTTAGAAAGTTCCATCTAAACGTTCCTTATAAAGCGCGATCCAAACACTCCTTACAAAGCTTCATCTTAACGTTCCTTACAAAGCTCCATCTAAACGTTCCTTATAAAGCTCCTTCTGAACACTCCTTACAAAGCTCCATCTAAACGTTCCTTATAAAGCTCCATCTAAACGTTCCTTATAAAGCGCGATCTAAACATTCCTTACAAAGCTGCATCTAAACGTTCCTTAAAAAGCTCCATCTAAACGTTCCTTATAAAGCGCGATCTAAACACTCCTTACAAAGCTCCATCTGAACGTTCCTTATAAAGCTCCATCTAAACGTTCCTTATAAAGAGCGATCTAAACACTCCTTACAAAGCTCCATCTAAACGTTCCTTATAAAGCGCGATCTAAACATTCCTTACAAAGCTCCATCTAAACGTTCCTTATAAAGCGCGATCTAAACATTCCTTACAAAGCTCCATCTAAACGTTCCTTATAAAGCGCGATCTAAACATTCCTTACAAAGCTCCATCTAAACGTTCCTTACAAAGCTCCATCTAAACACTCCTTATAAAGCTCCATCTAAACATTCCTTACAAAGCTCCATCTAAACATTCCTTACAAAGCTCCATCTAAACGTTCCTTATAAAGCTCCATCTAAACATTCCTTACAAAGCTCCATCTAAACGTTCCTTTTAAAGCGCGATCTAAACATTCCTTACAAAGCTCCATCTAAACATTCCTTATAAAGCTCCATCTAAACGTTCCTTATAAAGCTCCATCTAAACGTTCCTTGCAAAGCTCCATCTAAACGTTCCTTTTAAAGCGCGATCTAAACATTCCTTACAAAGCTCCATCTAAACATTCCTTATATAGCTCCATCTAAACGTTCCTTACAAAGCTCCATCTAAACACTCCTTATAAAGCTCCATCTAAACGTTCCTTACAAAGCTCCATCCAAACGTTCCTTACAAAGCTCCATCTAAACGTTCCTTACAAAGCTCCATCTAAACGTTCCTTATAAAGCTCCATCTAAACGTTCCTTATAAAGCGCGATCTAAACGGTCCTTTTGAAGCTCCATCTTAACTCTTTTTACGTATAATTGGGTGATAATGAGGACTTGTAAGGATCTAAGAAAATATAATTTAATTTACAAGAATAAATGATCATCAATCAAATTCTCAACATAATAACAGACGCTGTAGTATGAATCTTGCGACCCGTCTTTAAGAAAAAAGTTGGTGAAAAGGTTTAATCTTTGATGATTTTGCAGTTTCTTTCCTTACCTTAATAAAATTTTATAAAAAAACGACTAACGTTTTTCACCCGAAAGAGAGTTTTTTATAAGTGACTTCTCTCCTTCATTTCTTTCTCCCTTTTCTCTCTATTTTTCTCTTTATTCTCCGCTCAAATCCCTCTCTGTCCTCTCTTCTTCTCCCGACTTTCCAACTTGTCTCTTAGATCTACATTTCACCGTCTCTTTCTCTCTCTTTCTCTCTCTCTCTCTCTCTCTCTCTCTCTCTCTCTCTCTCTCTCTCTTTCTCTCTCTCTCTCTCTCTCTTTCTCTCTTACTCTAACTCTTTCAGGAAGCGTCTCCTTGTTTCTTCATACCTTTCTCCGGTCACGCTAACCTTATATCACCACGGAGAAATAAATTGCGGCGTTTTTCAGCCTGATAAATACGACACTCATTAAAAATTTTTTTCAACACCTCCAACCCTCACGCATTTAATTGTCTTTGTATTTGTACATGGCATCATTTTGCTGACGCTGATTTTTATTTTCAGTCAACTCTGACTACATTGCATGTTTATCTAAGGGAAGACTTGCAAAGACACTTATGTAATCCTGTGTCTTTTGAATTCTGAAGATTCCCTGATCTAGTATTTTACAGTTTGTACAGCGTCATTGTGTTAAAGATTGTAATGAACAAATAAAGGTAATCAAATTTCTTTATATTTCCTTGCGTACGGTAGACATTTTCATTGTAGATTGTTCAGCAAAGTTTTGTAAATGAAATTTATTTTTTCGCTTTAATATTCATTTTGTTACTTGAACTTTGGTTAAAATCGGCAGAATTTTAAAAAGGTCTCGTCGGTCCTTTTAGCAAATAAGCATTTGTTATCTATTTTACTAATGTCCAAACAAAGTTAGTTTTTATCTAGAATTTTCAGCCTCTAATTAATGGGTTTATATTATAGAAATAACCAGAGAGATTCTAAAGGATTTTGGGTTTTGAAAGACTAAAGCACAATCAAGAATGGATGGGAGATTCAAGACAAGCAGTAGTGAATAAGGCAGCCTCGGAAAGTTAAAACGACAGATTTATATTCCTTTGTTGAAAAAGAGCCAAAGCAGTTGCAGTTTTTAAACGCATTTTGACACATTTTTTTTCTTATAATTCTTTTAAGTTTGTATTTTCACATAGATATAACACAAGGGCATGTTATGAAGTGGCGGTTTATTAAGATGTTCTGCCCTCTATATCTACACTGAGTTAAAATAAGGGTTTAGAGGTATCTGTAACTAGATTGGGAATATATAAAATAGGATGTTTTTCATAATTCTTGTATTCCAAAACAAAAACTGAAACACGGTCCCCATTGATGCTTTGAACTTCGAAATAAAACTAAAACCGGTTATGTCTGTGTTGTAATTAGGCGGATACTGGATTCTCCCTGGTCTAGTGAGTAAATCCAAGTCT
>JAWDGP010006140.1:25000-35938 GCA_033675545.1 Elysia crispata
ACCCCAGTCTGTAAAGTTTAAGGGGTCAACACACTATTAACAATACTCACATTTTTTCTTCCATTTATAGGACAGTCTTTAGCACAGGCTTACACTCTTTCTCTCTCTCTCTCTCTCTCTCTCTCTCTCTCTCTCTCTCTCTCTCTCTCTCTCTCTCTCTCTCTCTCTCTCTCTCTCTCTCTCTCTCTCTCTCTCCTCTCTCTCTCTCTCTCTCTCTCTCTCTCTCTCTCTCTCTCTCTCTCTCTCTGTGCTTTAGAATGCAGCCACATTCTTTGAAATTGAATACAATATTCAACTAACTTGAACTTTGTTACATGACCAGGCCCCCTTTTTTTATTTTTTTCAAAACCACACAAGCATGGTTGTCCGTTCATATGAACAGGTGAAAAGACACATTTAAAGAATGCAAACTTAAAAAAAAACAGACTTTTATCCTCCAGTCCGTTGCTTGAATTATTTGTATTGAAATGTATTTTCTGTGTTCGAAATGTTTAATGTATTTCAAAAAGCTAAAAAATATATATCTTTCTGATCCCTCTCAGCTTTTATGCCACTTTCGCCATGAGACATAGATGTAAATACCTTTTGCGTATTCTCATTATATACTATTGGAAGCTCAGACATTCCGCAGAAAATCCTAATTCATTCCTTTACTCATTCCTCTCGGCAATAAAGCCACGTTTTGTCTACCCAGTTTTACGGCGAAGTCTTGGACTGGCTTGAGCGCACCCAGAGGATGCCGTCGCTAACCAAGGAGTCCAGCAGCAATAGTACAGCCCAGCCCATTTAACGAGACGTAACGGTTCCTATGACGGACATAAACTCTCTACTAGAGAACCTCGCTCTGGCTCCCCGGCCGGACATAAACCTCATAATAGAGAGTCATGGTCCTGGGCGATGGTTGCCATGGTGGTTCTGTGGAGCGGGTTCTTTAACTCTTAGTCAATCCATAGTGCTTAGTGGTCAGCCTATAGTGCTTAGTGGTCAGCCTATAGTGCTTAGTGGTCAGCCTATAGTGCTTAGTGGTCAGCCTATAGTGCTTAGTGGTCAGCCTATAGTGCTTAGTGGTCAGCCTATAGTGCTTAGTGATCAGCCTATAGTGCTTAGTGGTCAGCCTATAGTGCTTAGTGGTCAGCCTATACTGCTTAGGGGTCAGCCTATAGTGCTCAGTGATCAGCCTATACTGCTTAGTGGTCAGCCTATACTGCTTAGTGGTCAGCCTATACTGCTTAGGGGTCAGCCTATAGTGCTTTGAGGCTGATGGCGTTAAATACTGTTAGTCAATCCATAGTAATTTATATTTGACGTTGTTCGTATTAAATACTCTTATATGCGAAGATGGAGACGTGTCCGACATATCGAAATTGCAAAGACATTCTGAACGTACCGAGAAATAAAATTCTCTACGCGTGTACGGCTTTGTTATTTCAAAGATTGAATATATATATACCCAAATATAGAGTGATGCTATTAGTCTCAATAAAATGAATATACAATTATTAAGACGAAATATAATTAATTAAACCAAGAAGGCGGCATAAATGAAAGAAAGAATGGTTTTCCACAAAATTGAACCAACTCAGACAAAGCTACTGATTTTTCAAATATTACATTGAAATTCACTGCACAAAAAAGAAAAAAAGAAAAAGTTATACATATTCAGGAGATAGTTTCAAAGAGGATATACACTGTACTTTTTTCCAGCACATGCCAAGCGTTCTGATTATTGAAACTAATGAAATGTTCCCAATATACCTGCCCATGCAAACCTTTTTTTTATTATTATTTTTTTCTCGGCAACCAAAGGAAAGGTCGGAATCACAATAAAACTGACGTAATGATGAAAGAGATTGATGCAGTTATACAGCGTGAAACTATAACCAGCTTTGAGATATATGGAAGATAACTGCCTTTGATCATGACAAGGAAATGAGAGTGCGAGCAGTTTGTGATATTGATTGGTCTTGGTAGCTTTACACAGTGACATAGACACTGTTACTAGCGAGAGTTTTGTTTGTTCATAGAACGGTAAGATACTGCAAAAGTTGCGTTGCGTCTCTCTTTCTTGGGGCACATTTTTTTCCTTCTCGTTTCTCTATCAAGTACCGCTAATTTCAAACTGTATTATCTGTGGAAATTTTAAAAAAATGCATCTGTTGATCTGGCTGATAGAATCCATCTCTTCACTGGAATTGAAACACTTTGTTCATAACATGATTTCAAAAAGACGGAAAAAAAATAATGTATAAACTCTAAAAACTGGCATGTTTAGCGCGGGAAGCCCGTGAATTTTTCTTGCTAGAAATCGGTCGGACACAAACAACGCATCAAGAATTCCCAAACTTAGAGTTAAATGATTTTGTTTTACCGATTACTTTCTTCCTCAGAACTTTTTTTTTTCAAGTATTCGATATTCTTTGTCAAAGTCGAGATTACTGTTTAAATACAAAACCTAGGGATAAAAGAAGCCCTGTAAAATTGTGTAATAAGTCGATTACCATCATATTTATTTTGCTAGATGTGCAGTTAATTAGCATTTTATATATTTGACCTTTAATTAATACCGCAAAGACTTTTACATCATCTGGCTACATTTCTTATTTTCTCATTTTATTATGACCGAGATAAAAAGTTTGCTGTTAACCAATCAGATAAAGCTACCAATCTGTAAAATCACATCTAAATTCCCTGGTAGTGAAGTAATAACAGCTCTTGTGCTGGAACAAATAATAACGGATATTGATAATCGATTACATCATTAGTCTAGAAAAGTCAGCTCCAGAGATGCGGTATACTTAGTAGTTTGTTATCGACTCCTTTGTATACGAGAAGATCTCAAGATGCTCTTCTATGAGGCACATACCATCAGATGGTTACATTACTACGACTCAAGGTCTTGCTATCGACTCCTGTATATACGAGAAGATCTCAAGATGCTCTTCTATGAGGCACATACCATCAGATGGTTACATCACTACCACTCAAGGTCTTGCTATCGACTCCTGTATATACGAGAAGATCTCATGGTGCTCTTCTATGAGGCACATACCATCAGATGGTTACATCACTACCACTCAAGGTCTTGCTATCGACTCCTGTATATACGAGAAGATCTCAAGATGCTCTTCTATGAGGCACATACCATCAGATGGTTACATCACTACCACTCAAGGTCTTGCTATCGACTCCTGTATACACGACAAGATCTCAAGATGCTCTTCTCTGAGCCACATACCATCACATGGTTACATCACTACCACTCAAGGTCTTTTGCCCTTCTTAACCACTCCTTTGATGTAATATGTACGATGTTCAATTCATCATTTAAAAAATATTGCTCATCTACAAGACCTTTTTTTTTTCCTTTCCGCCGTATGGCTACAAAACTCTATCGCTGGAATTGTAACTTGCGAGTTTTATTGAAAAACTATATAGCTGAAAAGGGAATCAAGTGAACTTGATTAGCTAGACCTTTACATTTTCTCTCTAACCCTGAGTTACTCTTATGCCAAACTTATCAACGTCTCTATAATAAAGGTTTTTCACTTGCAGCGCTCGAGACTAAATTTTCGTTTGTATAGAAATAAATATTAGATGAGTGATTAGGTGCTTGGAGTAAGTCCAAGGAAGGACTGAAAGAAAAAGGCAATTTTTATTTTTGCTCCATCTTCAGTTTCGAGTAGAAATGAAGGAAAGTTGATTTGAGGGATTATCCTATGAACGTGAGTATTATAAACCCCTACATGATTCAATTGATTCAAAACTAGTGGATAAATCAAAATAAAATAAATGTTATTATATACAAATCTTCCACTAAAATCAAGTTCAAGTCAAACTGCTTTGAACTCTCTTAAACTGAACGAGAACTTCTAGTTTTAACTATTGGCGTCATTAACAATAATATTAAAATGTCAAAAATGTTGATTTAAAGGGTTGTTTCGTAATAGAAATGGTGAAAAAAACCACTCTTAACTTATTATACAGTTATTTCATTCATCATTAAAGAATCACGTTCAGGCTTTTGCTGCATCAATAAACCAACTAAAAGATGGGCGCGGCTTGGATTGTGATTTTCTAAACTCATCTATCGATGATGGCATTTCTCAAACTCGCGACTGACATGAAAAAAAAATATCTTTTGCACTGATTGCGAACGATACACCAATAAGATAATAGCACCACTACTTTCACTATTGTCAAAGCAATATTTTATACAATGACATTCAGAATGAGAAATGGCACAATACATATTCCAGTCCCTGAGTTACTGATATATGTGGAGCTACTGCAATAACTCATCGGTCTCACCACACAAACTTTTAAGTAAGGGTTTATTGACACCAGGCAACACAATCCACTGAAGAGCAAAAAGTATAAATTCTGCTCTCTCATTGGTCAACATTCTATGCACTTCAGTAAGTGGATGTTGACTCAGTGTTTGTAGAAATGACTGTAAATTATGGGATCCTCTATTTTACCATGTCTCTGTCTCTCTCTGCGTAACAGTTTATCTCTCTGTATCAGTATCTCTCTCTCTCTCTCTCTCTCTCTCTCTCTCTCTCTCTCTCTGTGTGCAATCGTATATCTTTCTAATAAGTTAGATACTATAAAATTAGAGGAATAAAACAATTCAGAGTCTGATGTATGCACATTATGACGAAGAGCAGTGCTAGTGCAACGTTTTTTAAACTATAAATGTCCCGAGTTCAATAGCAAAAAAGAATGATAAGTTCTAAAGTGTTGTGGATGTACACATGTGCAGTGGTAGATTTCATAAAAGGCTTTACATTTATTTACAGTTTGAAACTTGAGAGTTTAATTTAACATAGGCTGAATTGCGCCCAGGCAGAGCTTTTCTGTTTTACTATGTTCATTTCTCCCTTCTCTTAGAAATAACTTAACATAAAATGATCATACGATGAAAAGAGATAAGAAAAGATATCACGCTTTTTCCTGCCAGTATTATTAAGCTCTAGACCGAAGATTTTTAGACAAACTCTGCACCAAGATATAATTCATGCTGCAGTCTTTTTTCATGGACAGTATGTGATCAACGAGAGGAATTTCACTTAGTACGTCTTCAATAACAGCACGCACACATAAAAAAAAAATTGATTGCTTTCTATACCAAACCCCAATCTCTTCATGGATCTTTTCAAAAGTACCATAATCAAGGAGATGAAAATGAATGGGTAGTGATAAATTGTTGCAAGGCAATTCAGCTCTAAGCATGCATAACCTTATAAAGATCTACAAAGAGGTTGGAAAAGTGCGGAATAAACTGTTTCTCAGTAATTCACACACACAAGTTAATCCCATCACAGATTTTGTACAAGATATCATGGAAAATAGTCGGACAGCAGTGTTTCCGAAGTCACCCTTCTGTAGGTCACACACACACACACACAAGTTAATCCCATCACAGATTTTATACAAGATATCATGGAAAATAGTCGGACAGCAGTGTTTCCGAAGTCACCCTTCTGTAGGTCACACACACACACACACACAAGTTAATCCCATCACAGATTTTATACAAGATATCATGGAAAATAGTCGGACAGCAGTGTTTCCGAAGTCACCATTCTGTAGGTCACACACACACACACACACAAGTTAATCCCATCACAGATTTTATACAAGATATCATGGAAAATAGTCGGACAGCAGTGTTTCCGAAGTCACCCTTCTGTAGGTCACACACACACACACAAGTTAATCCCATCACAGATTTTATACAAGATATCATGGAAAATAGTCGGACAGCAGTGTTTCCGAAGTCACCCTTCTGTAGGACACACACACACACACATAAGTTAATCCCATCACAGATTTTATACAAGATATCATGGAAAATAGTCGGACAGCAGTGTTTCCGAAGTCACCCTTCTGTAGGTCACACACACACACACACACAAGTTAATCCCATCACAGATTTTATACAAGATATCATGGAAAATAGTCGGAAACCAGTGTTTCCGAAGTCACCCTTCTGTAGGTCACACACACACACACACACACACAAGTTAATCCCATCACAGATTTTATACAAGATATCATGGAAAATAGTCGGACACCAGTGTTTCCGAAGTCACCCTTCTGTAGGACACACACACACACACAAGTTAATCCCATCACATATTTTATACAAGATATCATGGAAAATAGTCGGACAGCAGTGTTTCCGAAGTCACCCTTCTGTAGGTCACACACACACACACACACAAGTTAATCCCATCACAGATTTTATACAAGATATCATGGAAAATAGTCGGACATCAGTGTTTCCGAAGTCACCCTTCTGTAGGTCACACGCACACACACACACATAAGTTGGCAAGACCTATATTGCTTTGCTAGTCAACGTGATATTATTGAAAGTCTAGAATTTGTCATCTATAAAGTACGTTTAGATAACGTGCAAAGGATTATTTGGTGTAAAATATAATATGTGTATAATCATTTTAAAATTATCGTTTTTCCCTCATGTTTTCTTTCTAGTTTACACAGCTCTCAGCAATGGTTGTGGTATGAGTGCTTTTCAAGGTTTTTTTGTATTTTCTCAGGGCAGATGCTTTGGTCGATGATCAAACAAAGTAAAGACCAGGATCACTTTGTTAATTACATTACCATAGTGATAAGAATAATTCTGATTTATTTTAACTTGCTGCAGTAACTATTGTCGCCTTGTAAGACAAATTATCAATCGTTTGTTTTTATACTATTAAAATTAACCATGTGCTGGGTTTTATAAAAGCAAGGACAAAGAGGCAAAATTTCAAAAATACACGAAGTTTAAATTGTTAAAATAATTAAGGAAGGAATTTTTAAAACTGTAGAAAGCAAAAAGTAAAACAAAAGAAGCAAATTATATCTTCCAGATTATAAAAATGAAATTACAATTCGGGCGTTTTTTTTTTTTGACTGTGTGAGCTTCATTTAGAATAGGCTTTTTTCTATTTCTCTGTAAGGAAAAAAAAACCAACCAAACAAACAAACAAAAAAAACCAAAACATTTGTAATCTTTTATCTGTTTTACTCTAAATTTCTTAAAACCGAATTATCTGATTAAAGCAACTATCATGCAGCAAAAAATTGGCAACATAGATGTCCTTTCATTTCGTTTTAATTCATAGATCTTTAGATTGTTACCTCTCTTACAGGACCTGTTATCTATTTTCCAAGGTATTAATCTTTCTTGAACAAACTTATTAGACTTAATGTGGTTCAATGAAGCGCATTAGTGCGCGTTTCTTAGATCAGTCAGCTCACAATCTAAAATTAATGTCAAATCTGTTAAGCATGAAAGTGGTAAAGTAGCTTTCATGCCAAGTTAGATCATAGATTGGTAATATCCACTTTGATATGTTGTTTTTCTTCTACAACGCACTTAACAGCTGCATTTATAACCCTTTCAATTTCATACCTTCAACTGCTTGTAAATCTAAATGGAGAATTGGTTTGTAACGTGTGGAATGCTAATGCTCCTAAATCAAAAAAATATCTGAAGCTCATTTCGGGTATTACCGTGGATGTTGTTTGCTGTGTTGCACAAACTGCGATGAATCCTTTCAGTATTTTATTAAATAAATCGCTGCTTTCCGTTTATTTATTGAATTCAACTTAATTCAAGATGTTCCTTTTTTGCCAAACAAACTCCGTGACTTAAATCACTGATCAGTAGATACAATTTTGATGCTGGTCAAACAAAAAAGATGTGCAATCTAATCTAAAAGAAAGCTACGTCACAAACGTAAAGTACGATGGAGTAATAAATATTAGAAAGTTTAAAGGTTTCATGGTTTGATGCTTCATGGCTGTGGAATCCAGAAGCCCATTGCAACCGATCATCACAGAAACCACATTTTATATCTATAGATAAAGAACTCTCAAGGTGGAACCGTGACTTGTGATTGATATTTCTCCTCCGATACCATAGTAAACTATCTCGAAGTTTTAAGTCCATCTGAAAATCAAAACACTTAGAACTCTATCATTCTCGTTCTAAGACGCGTGAGAAATACTTTTAGTGCTCTTATGAAAAGTACTGATAAAATATTTGCGTGAAATCACCACAAATCGTGGTCGGAAATTTGTATGTTACAACACCGAGAAGAACATTTATGGTATTTGTTAATATCAATTTATAAACTATAGAGAAGCATCAAAGATACTTCTAGGGACTGTAGTCTTTAAGATAAATAAAGCGGCTTGACATTCTGCGGTTTATACTCTATACTGTAAATAAACGAAACACCAGATAGCTCAGTTCGTAGAACGATCGGTCTCGCAATAAGCAAGTGAGTTCGAGTCCCTGCTTAGTAAAGGACAGTGAAACTGACCAGACAGCCATGCTCGTGAGACGTCGCTCTGCCTCGCTCTGAGCGTCTAACGCTTGACAAGAGAGGCACAATTTAATACTGGTCTGCTTACAAGTCATTCTGCTAAAGTACACAACACAAAGCATCCATAAGTTTCTGCTGGATTGTCGGATAGAAAACTGTTAATTAAAAATAGATGCATCTGCAATATGAAAAAATACCTTAGGACTTGGATAATTTTTAGGGATAATAATTTTCAAGAAAGTATTAAATCAAGTTATCACCCACAAAATTTATCGCTAGTAATATAAATATTGCGTAATCAGCAATCTTTTGTAAAGATTTACTTTTGAGCTGATCATTTTTGGGAAAAAAACATTTTTTATTAAATAATTGTTAATCACATTTTATTGACACCTTACATTAAAAGCTTATTATGGTTCTGCATGGTTGTACACATGACCAAAGTGTTCTTATACCCGCACACAAGAAAGGATGCTTTTATCCGATATAATCTTTAACGTTTACTTTACACAAAGAAGACATCAATGATCCAAAAAAGTCCAAACAAAATGGAATCATTAAACTCATGCACTTTACATCACTAACACTTCATCAAGGAAGATTGTTGTAATGAAAATGTTGAACAAGTAGATATTTTGTGTTCACCCCCCACCCTCTAGTGATAATAAATCTTTTCTACCAAAGAAAAGTATATCAAACTGGCGTAAATATAACGTGTTAGAAACTTAATTCTCAATAAGTAGATACCTTCATATTACACCGTTCTGTCATTCATTATTGATGTACTATTCACAAGCAACTAAAATTCAGACGGACGAATATATTTATTTATCCGTTCCTTTCACCCCCATATTTCTCCCTCCTTCTCCTTTTTCTCTCTCTCTTTCTCCCTCTCTGTATGTCTCTGTCTCTGTCTCTGTCTGTCTGTCTGTCTGTCTGTCTGTCTGTCTGTCTGTCTGTCTGTCTGTCTGTCTGTCTGTCTCTCTCTCTCTCTCTCTCTCTCTCTCTCTCTGTATGTCTCTGTCCCTATCTCTCTCCCTCACCATCTTCCCTCTACCTCCCTGTTTAACATTCCTCTATAAAGGTTTAAGAACCCGTTACCATAATGTATAGATGTGAGCACGACCCCCTCTACCCCACCCCCACCCCCAGGAAACATGGCCAGCGACCAGGGACGTGTGTGTGTCTGTATTGAGCGACACTAAAGCAGGGGTTTACACCCAGGACCAGTCCCAGGGATGGCACCGCTCTCTGACCTGGACACACATCACTCGCTATAAACATGTCTCCTCGTTTGATTAGAGCTGTCTTGTTTCATGAGGCCTACATACTCCACATCGTTAGCCTAGATGCAGGGTCATTCAGTCTACAAAGAAATTGAAGAGAAGTTATCTGCTTGAATCTGATGTAATGAGAGACATATGGAAGGAAACATTCTTGTGGCATTTTATAGCAACTTTTTTCTATTGTAAAAAGAGTACTCTTAGAGGAAAAAAAACAAAACTTTAGATGCTGTCCGAGCTTTGTATTAGTATTTTTGTTATAAAGCTTGTAGAGAGCGGTATCTTCCAGTGGTCAAAATTAACCCTGGGATGTTTCTGTAATCATAGAATGGCGAGAGAGAGAGAGAGAGAGAGAGAGAGAGAGAGAGAGAGAGAGAGAGAGAGAGAGAGAGAGAGAGAGAGAGAGAGAGAGAGAGAGAGAGACGATATAGTTTGACAAATAAGAGATAATAGATGGTTAGAGTGAGAGAGAGGGAGGGAGAGAGAGAAAAAGAGAGAGAGAAAGAGGGGACAAGACATAGGAAGACAGAGATAGAAAGAGAGAGAGAAAAAGATAGAGTGAGAGACAGAATGAGCGAAAAAAAATGAGAAAAGAAAAAAGAAATATAGATAGAAACATTATATATTTCCCAGTATAAAACTGTGACATAGCTCAACCAGACTTAGCAGATGTAAAAGGTAAAGAACTACAAAAGAATTGTATACGAGTTGCTTGACATTCATACTCCACAATATTAATTCGCTAGATGACATGCCACTCTCGAATAATCATGTATCGTTGGAGACTAAGCAACGCATCATTGTATCAATTCATTAATGGATGACCATTAATTTATCAGATAATATTACTTAACATGCCGGTCACGATCCGACATATTCCGCGCCGTCTGATCTGCTATGACAATATAACTTTCAGGCTGGCTGGGTCTGAGGGAACGCGAACCACAAACATACACAATGGAATTTTTTTTTCTTAAAGTGGACGTTTTTGGGTGAATATTCAATAGTGACAAGTGAGTTTGAAACAGGGAATGCGGGAAAAAAGTAACGTCAAAAGTCATGAGAAAATATGAATCAGAGAAAGTCACTAAAATTGCAAATAATTATCATTTGATAAACCCAGAAGCTCAGTTTGTATCGTGCCATTGTTTCATGTATATAGGAGAAGAAATTTTAAGAAATTTATGGAGCATTTCTCTGCCATGTTTTGTTTTATTACCTTTGGACAAGGAAAATAGTAATACTGGTTGTTGTACTAGTAATAATAGTATTGAAGGTGATAAAATAGCCATTGGGTGTAGATAATGATA
>JAWDGP010006142.1:0-27500 GCA_033675545.1 Elysia crispata
CAGTCAATGCATCATTTCCAGGCAGCAGCAGCAGCAGCAGCCACAGCAGTAGCAGCAGCAGCAGCAGCAGCAGCAGCAGCAGCAGCAGCAGCAGCAGCAGCAGCAGCAGCAGCAGCAGCAGCAGCCGCAGCAGCAGCAGCAGCGAGCAGCAGTATCATCAACACTTTTATCACCCTCAGCAGCAGCTGCTGCAGCAGCAGCAGCAGCAGCAGCAGCAGCACCAGCAGGCAGCAGCAGCAGCAGCAGAACAGCAGCAGTACAACGTCAAAAACAGCCGGCTGCTTGGCAGCAGCAGCAGCAGCAGCAGCGGCAGCAGCAGCAGCAGCAGCAGCAGCAGCAGCAGCAGCAGCAGCAACAGCAGCGGCAGCAGCAGCAGCAGCAGCAGCAGCAGCAGCAGCAGCAGCAGCAGCAGTGCCGTTGCGCAGCAGCAGCAGGTATAGCAGCCAGCAGCACGTTGTGCTAACCAAACGCGCCAAACCGGCTGCTGCCAAGCAGCAGCAGCAGCAGCAGCAGCAGCAGCAGCAGCAGCAGCGTCGCCAGCAGCACCAGCGGCAGCAGCAGCAGCAGCAGCAGCAGCAGCAGCAGCAGCAAGCAGCAGCAGCAGCAGCAGCAGCAGCGCAGCATTGCAGCAGCAGCAGCAGCAAGGTTACAAGCAGCGCCTGCAGCATCAGGCATCATCATCATCATCATCATCACTAGCAGCAGCAGAAAGCAGCAGCAGCAGCAGCACAGCAGCAGCAGCAGCAGCAGCAGCAGCAGCAGCAGCAGCAGCCATTTAGCAGCAGCTAAACGAAACCGTCAGCTGCTGCCGCTGTTGCAGCAGCAGCAGCACCAGCAGCAGCAGCAGCGGCACAGTAGCCTGCAGCAGTCGAGCAGCAGCAGCAGTCATAGCAGCAGCAGCTAAACAGCAGCAGCAGCAGCAGCAGCAGCAGCAGCGGCTAACAGCCGTTGCTAGCAGCAGTAAGCAGCAAGCAGCAGCAGCAGCAAGCAAAGCAGCAGCAGCAGCAGCAGCAGCAGCAGCAGCAGCAGCGTTGGCAGAAGCCAGCAGCAGCAGCAACCAGCAGCAGCAGCAGCAGCAGTAGCAGCAGCAGCAGCAGCAGCAGCAGCAGCAGCCGTTGCCAGCAGCAGTGTAGCAGCAGCAGCAGCAGCAGCAGCAGCAGCAGCAGCAGCAGCAGCAGCAGCCAGCAGCGTTGCTACATCAATCATCATCAACAGCAGCAGCAGCAGCAGCAGCAGCAGCAGCAGCAGCAGCAGCAGCAGCAGCAGCAGCAGCGCAGCAGCAGCAGCAGCCAAACGTCAAACCGTTGCCAGTTAAGCAGCAGCAGCAGCAGCAGCAGCAGCAGCAGCAGCAGCAGCAGCAGCAGCAGCAGCAGCAGTAAAGGCTGCGCAGAACAGACAGCAGCAGCAGCAGCAGCAGCAGCAGCAGCAGCAGCAGCAGCAGCAGCAGCAGCACGCAGCGTCGCCGCCTGCCGCTGCCAAGCAGCAGCAGCAGCAGCAGCAGCAGCAGCAGCAGCAGCAGCAGCAGCAGCAGCAGCAGCAGCAGCAGCACCAGCAGCAGCAGCAGCAGCAGCAGCAGCAATGGCAGCAGCAGCAGCAGCCAAGCGCAGACGCAGCATCAATCAGCGCATCATCACTTCACTACTGTATCATCATCGCGCAGCAGCAGCAGCAGCAGCAGCAGCAGCAGCAGCAGCAGCAGCAGCAGCAGCAGCAGCAGCGTTATCAGCAGCAGCAAACGTTTAAACCGCCGCCAGCGGTGCCAGCAGTGCAGCAATTAGCAGCAGCAGCAGCAGCAGCAGCAGCAGCACTGCAGCAGCAGCAGCAGCAGCAGCAGCAGCAGCAGCAGCAGCAACAGCAGCAGCAGCAGCAGCAGCTCGCAGCAGCAGCAGCAGCAGCAGCAGCAGCAGCAGCAGCAGCAAGGCGCAGCAGCAGCAGCAGCAGCGTTGCGCAGCAGCAGCAGCAGCAGCAGCAGCAGCAGCAGCAGCAGCAGCAGCAGCAGCGGCAGCAGCAAGCCCAGGAGCAGCAGCAGGCAGCGCAGCAGCAGCAGCAGCAGCAGCAGCAGCAGCAGCAGCAGCAGCAGCAGCAGCTGCTGCCGCTGCTGTTGCAGCAAAGAAAGCAGCAGCAGCAGCAGCAGCAGCAGCAGCAGCAGCAGCAGCAGCAGCAGCAGCCATCAGTTAACAGCTAAACGGTGCCAGAACGCTGCTGCTGCTGCTGCAGCAGCAGCAGCATCAGCGCAGCAGCAGCAGCAGCAGCAGCAGCAGCAGCAGCAGCAGCGGCAGCAGCAGCACAAGCAGCAACTGTCGTCCGGCCGCTGCTGCTGCTAGCAAAGCAGCAGCAGCAGCAGCAGCAGCAGCAGCAAAGGCGGCGGCAGCACCAGCAGCAGCAGCAGCAGCAGCAGCAGCAGCAGCAGCCGCAGCAGCAGCAGCAGCAGCCAGCAGCAGTCGCAGCATCAATAGCATCATCATCATCATCATCAGCAGCAGCAGCAGCAGCAGCAGCAGCAGCAGCAGCAGCAGCAGCAGCAGCAGCAGCAGCAGCAGCAGCGTTATCAGCAGAAAGAACACAAACGGCTGCTGCTGTTGCTGGCAGCAGCAGCAGCAGCAACAGCAGCAGCAGCAGCGGCAGCAGCAGTAGATTGCAGCAGCCTGCAGCAGCAGCAGCAGCCTGCAGCAGCAGCAGCAGCAGCAGCAGCAGCAGCAGCAGCCGCCATGCAGCAGCAGCAGCAGCAGCAGCAGCAGCAGCAGCAGCAGCAGCAGGACAGCAGCAGCGCCATAGCAGCAGCAGCCAGCAGCAGCAGCCAAGCAGCAGCAGCAGCAGCAGCGTCCTCAGCAGCAGCAGCAGCAGCAGCAGCAGCAAAGAAGTAGCAGCAGCAGCAGCAGCAAGCGTCGTTAAAAGCAGCAGCAGCCAAGCAGCAGCAGCAGCAGCAGCAGCAGCAGCAGCAGCAGCAGCAGCAGCAGCAGCAGCAGCAGCACTAGCAGCAGCGTTGCTAACAGCAGCAGCAGCAGCAGCAGCACCACCACCACCACCAGCAGCAGCAGCAGCAGCAGCAGCAGCAGCAGCAGCAGCAGCAGCAGCGTTGGAAGCAGCAGCAGCAGCAGCAGCAGCAGCCAAACGTCAAAAACGGCTGCTGCTGCTGCTAGCAGCAGCAGCAGCAGCAGCAGCAGCAGCAGCAGCAGCAGCAGCAGCAGCAGCGGCAGCAGCAGCTCGCGGCGATACAGCAGCAGCAGCAGCAGCAGCAGCAGCAGCAGCAGCGCAGCAGCAGCAGCAGCAGCAGCAGCAGTAGCAGCAAACGCAGCTGCCAAGCAGCTGCAGCAGCAGCAGCAGCAGCAGTAGCTGCGGTAGCATTACAGCAGCAGCAGCTTCAGTAATCATTGGGACAGCATTAGCAGCAGCAGCAGCAGCAGCAAAGCAGCAGCAGCAGCAGTCATAGCAGCAGCAGCGCAGCTGGTGCAGACGCAGCAGCAGCAGCACAGCACACACAGCACACAAACATTGCACACACTAGCTGCAAGGCTGCTGCAGCAGCAGCAGCAGCAGCAGCAGTAGCAGCAGCAGCCAAACGTCGCAGCAGTAGCCGCCGCCGCAGCAGCAGCAGCTACCAGTTGCAGCAGCAGCAGCGGTTGCAGCAGCAGCAGCAGCAGCAGCAGCAGCAGCAGCAGTAGCAGCAGCAGCAGCAGCAGCAGCAGCAGCAGCAAGCGCAGCAGCAGCAGCAGCAATGGCAGCAGCAGCAGCAGCAGCAGCAGCAGCAGCAGCAGCAGCAGCAGAAGCAGCAGCAGCAGCACCAGCAGCAGCAGCAGCAGCAGCAGCAGCAGCAGCAGCAGCAGCAGCAGCAGCGGCAGCAGCAGCAGCAGCAAGCGCTGCCAAGCAGTAGCAGCAGCAGCAGCAGCAGCAGCAGCAGCAGCAGCAGCAGCAGCAGCAGCAGCAGCAGCAGCAGCAGCAGCAGCAGCAGCAGCAGCAAGCAGCTTGAACAGCAGCGGTCATGCAACACAGCAGCAGCAGCACCAGCAGCAGCAGCAGCAGCAGCAGCAGCAGCAGCAGCAGCAGCAGCAGCAGCAGCACCAAACGCTGTCAGCAGCAGCTGCTACGCAGCAGCAGCAGCAGCAGCAGCAGCAGCAGCAGCAGCAGTGGCAGCAGCAGCAGCAGCAGCAGCAGCAGCAGCAGCAGCAGCAGCAGCAGCAGCCTGCAGCAGCAGCAGCAGTTGCTAGCAGCCAGCAGTAGTCAACAGCAAGCAGCATCATCATCAGCAGCAGCAATACTAGCATCAGGCAGCAGCAGGCAGCAGCAGCAGCAGCAGCAGCAGCAAAGCAGCAGCAGCAGCTCCCATAGCAGCAGCAGCGCAGCAGCTTGCAAACTGCATGTCCAAGCAGCATGCTACTGCTGCTAGCAGCAGCAGCAATAGCAGCAGCAGCAGCAGCAGCAGCAGCAGCAGGGCAGCAGCAGCAGCAGCAGCAGCAGCAGCAGCAGCAGCAGCAGCAGCAGCAGTAGCAGCAGCAGCAGCAGCAGCAGCTGCAGCAGTAGCAGCAGCAGCAGCAGCAGCAGCAGCAGCAGCAGCAGCAGCAGCAGCAGCAGCAGCAGCAGCAGCAGCAGCAGCAGCAGCGGCAGCAGCAGCAGCAGCAGCAGCAGCAGCAGGTAGCAGCAGCAGTGCAGCAGCAGCAGCAGCAGCAGCAGCAGCAGCAGCAGCAGCAGCAGCAGCAGCAGCAGCAGCAGCAGCAGCAGCAGCAGGGCGTGCAGTGATGGTGGCAGCAGCAGCAGCAGCAGCAGCAGCAGCAGCAGCAGCAGCAGCGTTGCTGCAGTGCAGCAGCAGCAGCAGCAGCAGCAGCAGCAGCAGCAGCAGCAGCAGCAGCAGCAGCAGCAGCAGCAGCAGCATAGCAGCAGCAACAGCAGGGGCAGCTGTTGCAAACAAGGGCTGCTGCCAGGCAGCAGCAGCAGCACAGCAGCAGTGGCAGCAGCAGCAGCTGCAGCAGGCTGCAGCAGCAGCAGCAGCTGCAGCAGCAGCAGCAGCAGCAGCAGCAGCAGCAGCAGCAGCAGCAGCAGCAGCAGCAGCAACAGCAGCAGCAGCGGCAGCAGCCTGCAGCAGCAGCAGCAGCAGCAGCTCCAGGCAGCAGCAGAAGCAGCAGCAGCAGCAGCAGCAGCAGCAGCAGCAGCAGTAGTAGTAGTAGTAGTAGTAGTAGTAGTAGTAGTAGTAGTAGTAGTAGTAGTAGTAGTAGTAGTAGTAGTAGTACGATACAATATTTACGAGAGTTTCAAAGGAATTTTCGCATTTTTTTTCAAAGAAGTATAATTAAAATAAATATCGCAATTAATCTACTGCCAGGACCTACTGACCACATCATGCTTTGCGGAGACAGTGTAACCACACCCTTTATTGTCCTGCCTCTCCACTCCCCCCCCCTCCCCCCTAACACTATTCTATTTCTATCTGTGTTGCCTCGCACAAAATCTATCATGGTCGATCATCTAGGCCTTATCTGCTTAAATCGGCGCAGTTAGATATCATTATTGTCAAAGTTCGGCCGGTCCAATAGAAACTTCAAAAGATTCTGCGACTTGCCATTACTAACGTAAAAACCCTTCTCAAACCACAATGCAGTAAAAATTAAAACACTAAAGCCGGAGTTAGATAAAGCTTGCAGTGAAAAAGGAACCTTTTTTTATTACCTCTACTTTAGACGGCGGTTGGTTTTCAAAACTGCGGCCTAATAACGCAAAATCCAATAGGCTATAATTGAAAGAAATACGTGATGTGAAAAGAATATCGTATCCAACATCTCAAAAGAATCGGAATTTTTGCAACAGTTCCCATAGCACCATGAGCTAGAAAGAGGTTACACCAGCGCCCGTGGCTTGGGTGTTAAAGTGTCCGCCCTGATATCTGAAGGGAGGTTATTCCTGTACCAGCTCCCGTGGCTGGGGTGTTAAAGTGTCCGCCCTGATATCTGAAGGGAGGTTATTCCTGTACCAGCTCCCTTGGCTGGGGTGTTAGAGTGTCCACCCTGATATCTGAAGGGAGGTTATTCCTGTACCATCATCTGTGGCTGGGATGTTAGAGTGTCCGCCTCGATATCTGAAGGGAGGTTATTCCTGTTCCATCATCTGTGGCTGGGATGTTAGAGTGTCCGCCTCGATATCTGAAGGGAGGTTATTCCTGTTCCAGCGCCTGTGGCTGGGGTGTTAGAGTGTCCGCCCTGATATCTGAAGGGAGGTTATTCCTGTACTACAGCCCATGGCTGGGATGTTAGAGTGTCCACCCTGATATCTGAAGGGAGGTTATTCCTGTACTACAGCCCATGGCTGGGATGTTAGAGTGTCCGCCCTGATATCTGAAGGGAGGTTATTCCTGTACTACAGCCCATGGCTGGGATGTTAGAGTGTCCACCCTGATATCTGAAGGGAGGTTATTCCTGTACTACAGCCCATGGCTGGGATGTTAGAGTGTCCACCCTGATATCTGAAGGGAGGTTATTCCTGTACTACAGCCCATGGCTGGGATGTTAGAGTGTCCACCCTGATATCTGAAGGGAGGTTATTCCTGTACTACAGCCCATGGCTGGGATGTTAGAGTGTCCACCCTGATATCTGAAGGGAGGTTATTCCTGTACTACAGCCCATGGCTGGGATGTTAGAGTGTCCACCCTGATATCTGAAGGGAGGTTATTCCTGTTCCAGCGCCTGTGGCTGGGGTGTTAGAGTGTCCACCCTGATATCTGAAGGGAGGTTATTCCTGTACTACAGCCCATGGCTGGGATGTTAGAGTGTTCGCCCTGATATCTGAAGGGAGGTTATTCCTGTACTACAGCCCATGGCTGGGATGTTAGAGTGTCCACCCTGATATCTGAAGGGAGGTTATTCCTGTTCCAGCGCCTGTGGCTGGGGTGTTAGAGTGTCCGCCCTGATATCTGAAGGGACGTATTCTTTTACCAGCGCCTGTGGCTGGGGTGTTAGAGTGTCCGCCCTGATATCCGCTGGGACATTTTTGACGGGTTCGAACATCACGCTGTCGGTAGGTAGTTTAGTAACAGTTACTCATCTTTCAACTTCGCCTGTCTTGATCAAGGCTTCACTTTGATATACATAATGACATAAGACCATAGCGGTGTGTGTGTGTTTGTGTGTGTGTGTGTGTGGGTTTTATAGGACAAAAAAGGTAAACGCAGTTAACCTTTATCCAATTGAAATACTATACCTGCTGTCTAATGATGTTTGCTTCACTAACTATTTGTGCAAACGTATGAAAAAGCAAAAAGATCAAATTTTCGTCTTATCTCTTTCACAAACAAGAGCATAGACCTAACAATATGAGTTGATGTAGCCTCTGTTAGTATAATTATGTAACACATCCCTCGTGATCGTGGCTCGGATTGGGCCTCTAAACAGCTTACATCGGACTTGCCTTCTCCTGCAACAAACAACGGGTCGCCCGGCTCAGATTAGAGTAAACATATGTAATCTTATCACAGCTCTAACTGAAGCCCTAATCGCTAGATCACCATGACGTAGACATTGAACTCCGACCTCTTCTAGACCTCCACCATGTCCGCAGACTCTCTGAAGGGTCGATAATACCTCTTTCTCCTCGCTCTACCCTCAATTAGCTCTTCTCCATATCCAGACAAAACTTGTCTTTATGTCTCACTTCATTTCTGACATTTTCAGTGTCTTCATATCACTGTGTAACTCTTTTTCCACCCAACCTCTCCGATCCACCGTATTCCTCTCTGTCTCTGTCTGTCTGTCTCTCTGTCTGTCTGTCTGTCTGTCTGTCTGTCTGTCTGTCTGTCTGTCTCTCTCTCTCTCTCTCTCTCTCTCTCTCTCTCTCTCTCTCTCTCCCTCCTTTTTTTTCTATTTCTTTCTATCACCTTAATTCCCTTCTCCCAACCCTCGATCCTCCTATCCACCAAACTTACAACTCCCCAGCTTTAGGATTACCCCCCATGATGCAACATACATCCCCTCAGGTCTATAGTGATGTGGGGATCAATCAATGTTTTATTTTTTCGCCTTCTCAATGTGTTACATACTTTTACGGCATATGTTTTCAGCACCCTCCTGCCTCTGCTTGCCCCTTCTCCTTTCTACCGTTCACAGAAGACTGCATCACATCCCGTAGAGTAATCCATACTCAGAGAGATTACTGTTAGATGTAACTTGGACAAGTACTAGTTCTGGTCTACACGAAGAACAATAAGAAACCTCTAAACTTAGAAACAGGATGAGACTGATGGTGAACGAGAAAGGAAGAGAGAAAGAGCATTGTACGGAGAGGGAGAGGGAGAGAGAGAGAGAGAGAGAGAGAGAGAGAGAGAGAGAGAGAGAGAGAGAGAGAGAGAGAGAGAGAGAGAGAGAGAGAGAGAGAGTGGATAGGGTTAAAAAAAAGACATTGGGGTGATATGTTGTCCTTTGAAATAGCTACCATCATGGATGTATATTGTATGCTGTTGTTTGTTGTTTGATATTTTATAAGCCACACCACTATAGGATTATCCTATCCCATTTCTAGTACACAGCCCTACCACAGATTAAAGCCTGACCTTAAAAAAAAAAAATCATGAATGCTCTCTAAACAACCCACCGTAAGGTGGTACGTCCATTGAACATTTAAGCCCGCACTTGATCGGCCTTGTATACAAATGAAGCAGTTTAGGTTAGTCACGGGCGTTGTTTCTAGGCCGCGCGATTTTCTTACATGCACGTTCTTTAGTCAGGCACTCCTAGATCTGGCTACCTAGCGCAGACAAGTAAACACTGCAGGTCAGCAAGCCTAGATTAGTGGACGCGGGCACTTTTAGCCGGCAGCAAAGACCGTGATCACGAGACATGCTAGCCAAGCCTGGGACCGCTGCATTTGGCAGTGGACACCTAAGATTTGATTGTCAAGATATGACTCAGTCTTGGAAGCCAGTGGAAATCACAAGGTCAGCTGTTCATCTCACGGTTTGGAGGTGAATTATAAAACTTAACAGTTCACCACCAGGCCGTCTGGCCTCCAAGACCGATTCAAACCGTGTCATTACTTCATTGAGAATGGAACGGAAGATGCTCTGTTTCAGCCGTTAGTTTTGTTTTTTCCATGATTCATTATTGTGATCCTTATTATAAAGCAGGTCCCCTAAAAAAACAATGTTCGGAGCAGATTCCCATAAACCCCACGGCGTGTGTTTAGTACAAATATCCCATCACCCTTGACACTGACATGTCGTGAGACAAACATTTTCAAAACATGCGGTGACGTGGAAAGTCAGCTACATAAGAATAATTAGCTGATTTTATAAAACTTTCCAGCATAAATAGATTCATCAAAAACCCATCACCATGTAGCAATGTTTGATGGAATTCATAGAGTTTTAACGAGCCTTTAGAAGGGTTTTAAATAGATAAGGCAACACAGAGACATTGCTTTTCTCGTATACACATGTCTTCAAAACGCCATTCTACAACTCTTTAGTACAAAAACCTATTGAATTGTATGCTTATTTTGCTCTTGTTCAAAACTTTGTAGCCTTTCCAGTGACGGGTCAAAGTTAACAGAGAAAAGATTTCCGAGACGTTAAATCTGTTCGTACAAAGCGCTTAAAACAAAAAACAAAAACAAAACAAAGCTGACACAAGTAACTGCTTCTCGATAACTTTTCAAGTCAAAGTATTTCATGTTTGCCTGATTTTTTATAGTCGGTAATTTTCGTGGATACTGTTTTTATTTCTGGTTTAAGAGACCGTGTTACACACCTTATGTCCACTTGATTGCCTAGGCTGTAGAGTTATTTCAGATGCTTGAATTCTTATTGTCTTGTATTGTTTCTGAACTTGCAACTTTTTACAACTACTCGTCGTTCAGGTACACAACTTGTGCGTGCAACCATAACTCGTTACTGCCAATGTCGAAACCCACAGCGCGTCTAGAATCTAGATCTAGGTGGTATATCAGTGCTAATTCTTTAATCACAAGGATTGCAAGGCTTCTACCAAACCAGGGAATCAGCTTCATAGAAAGGATCGTACAGCCAGACGGTCCTAGTCAGAATTTGATCAAAGATCCCACGTATTACCAGCCCAGCGCTCCACCAACTGGGCTATCGGCCTCCCATTATGTCCCTAGCCATAGATCTTCTGACAGAAATTCAAGGAACTCTAAACTTATTATTTCCATGATCCATCTTATCTCCATTACAAAATCACCAAGTGATTGTGGCCTCAGAAGTTAAATTCAGAGGTTTAAATAAAAAAAACAACATAAAAAACTCACAGAATACAATCTTAGACCTTCTGGAAAGGGCTGTGTGACTCGAACCCATGACAAAAAAAGTATATGCCCGCTTTAGGGCTTGTGTGCAAGCAACAGCTATATCGGCTAAGGAAAATCAAGGTCAGCTGGTCATTGTGGCCACACAATAAATGTAAATTCAATTTGCTTGCGGTTACAATTACCTTATTTTCATCATCACACACCCGTCTCTTCTAGTGATAGCCACTTACTTGCTAGATCTGGAGACTGTTCACATTGTGTTATAATGTGTTCCCAACCAGAGGCCTTCGCTTCCATGTTTATCAAGTTTAGATGAATTAAAACGGATTCTATCAAAAGCGTTGACCGCTGAGATTTTAACCGTTACATCAAAACAAGGCCTCTTAGTCTTACCTATGGCGTGTTATTCATCCCGGTCAGGGACAGCATCATCCTGTAACAACATTAATAACAACAACAACAACAACAACTACTAGATGTATTGATGCTGTTTTCAATAAAAGATGGACAAATCAGCTTTCAAGCCTTCTTTACAGGTCGCTGCACCAAGTTCTTTTTATTATATATGTGGACATCCCATTTCCTTGGAAATCCTGCAGTGATGTTTTGAATATAAATTATAACCGTCGGAAAATATAGGTTGAAGACTTGTCGCAGCTGTTTGGGTGGAATGCATCTATTTTGTATGTTTCCCTCTGTGGGATTTAATAAAGTTATCTTATCTTATCTTATGCACTGCCGATGGGCCATAGGTAAAGTGAAAATAAATTTTATGAGCGCCTTCACGTTTTTGATGTTTGTGTTGCTTTTTCTTTTGTCTCGTCTTTTCCAGATAGTATTTAGATTGGTAAGGGCAGCTGCGTGGAGCTGCTTTCTCCTATTCATCATCTTTGTCGTCAATCCAGGCTCTCACTTCATTCTTTTCCGCCCTAAGTCAGTAAAGTATGTATTGTAAAAAACAAAACAAATAAAGGAACAATCAACTACCCCCCCCCCCCCCCCTTTTTCCCCATCACCCCCTTAAGCACCAAGAACCACAGCAGCAAGAACAAAGAAATAATATTCTTTTCAGGTCTCAGACACAGGACATTGCCTTCAATTTATGTAATTCATTAACTGTGACCATAACTGTGAAGCTGGTTAGGCGCGGAGAACTATAACTCCCCAAGTACTTGCACCAGCAACAAACAGTAAAAACGAGACAGTAAACATTATGCTCTGCGCAGGCTCCTAAATGTAGATCTATCGGTTGCACAACTAAGGTTTTACTATCATGTGGATGGAAAACACATCTAAGATTTTCTTTCGTTATTTAGTCCACCACAAAATCTGATTCCACCTCTAATTTGAATTATTATTGTTCTTTCTGTTCAGACCCACTGTGGCTAGCTATGCATACAGGCGTAATTTTATCGTGTAGTTCATAATATCAGCAGTATAACCTTCCAAGCAGAACAAAACAATTATCTCAATGCTTTTCTTTATTGGTAATATACTGGCCTGATATGGGACTGGAGGAATATTATGCCTCAGACTCAGGCTGCATGGCGTGGGCATGCTTGTACCAAGTCACACAACACACGACAACCTCTCAGCACCTGTTTCGCTAATCATGCAAATCGTAGAAAAGTTTTGGATAGCAGGTTGGAAACCTTTGAAATAGAAAACGGGGGGGCGGGCAATGGGAGGTGATGATCTTCTAATAGCTCATAAAATTACTCGTGGTGGACCGCCAG
This sequence comes from Elysia crispata, assembly GCA_033675545.1. Lineage (NCBI taxonomy): Eukaryota > Metazoa > Mollusca > Gastropoda > Plakobranchidae > Elysia > Elysia crispata. The sequence goes on from JAWDGP010006142.1 coordinate 11,977, forward strand.
TCTATTCATTAACGCCGAATTATCATAGCTGCAACAGCTGCTACATCTCGTCCTTTTTGGAAGAGGCAAATTGTATAATCCAAGCACGCACTGGTTACCTCATCCCCTCCACAACATCAGCGTATGGTCTCCGCCGCGTGGACTCGCTGGGCCATGGGGCGGGCCAGAGCGCGTGCTGTCTAGGTGAGCGGTACACACAAAACGCTCATTTCAGCTATTTTACTGTACCGACCCTGTAAACAAAGATTTACCTCTATTACCTAATCTAAGCAAACTACCCATATTGAAAAGAAAACTTTTTTTTTTCAGTGGTTTTAGACTTAAAATGGTTGAAAGCCTCAAAATGCATCTTATCCGACGTATTTCATTCGGAGTTCATCAAACCTGCAATTTTAAAAAAAATGTCATTTATATGGCCATGATTGGCATTTTTAAAAGCAATATTATTATGCTGCGGTAACTGTTGATTAAAGTTACACATCTTTTATAATTACTTATAGTAGGATTGCAAAACAAAAGTTTATTTTTTATAATTTTAATTCAATAATTAAAAAAAATCTATTTTGAAAAATCTCCACAGCTTAAAGATAAAGAATACCAAAATACATTATTTCAATATATTTTTCTGGTGCATAATTCGATTAAATTCATGAAACTACTAGTCAAGTTGTAGGAAGCATCCATCTCTAGGCATTTAATCCAAAGTTGAGTATTATTTTGGCAGAAACAAACATATTGATGATCACGCATTCGCCCTTTTCCTCTAAATTATTGATTGAAATGGAAATGATACGTTCATGTATGGAACTCCCGCCTTGAGGGTCTGTAAGTACAAACATAACTCAAACTCCCGCCTTGAGGGTCTGTAAGTACAAACATAACTCAAACTCCCGCCTTGAGGGTCTGTAAGTACAAACATAACTCAAACTCCCGCCTTGAGGGTCTGTAAGTACAAACATAACTCAAACTCCCGCCTTGAGGGTCTGTAAGTACAAACATAACTCAAACTCCCGCCTTGAGGGTCTGTAAGTACAAACATAACTCAAACTCCCGCCTTGAGGGTCTGTAAGTACAAACATAACTCAAACTCCCGCCTTGAGGGTCTGTAAGTACAAACATAACTCGCCTTGAGGGTCTGTAAGTACAAACATAACTCAAACTCGCCTTGAGGGTCTGTAAGAACAAACATAACTCGCCTTGAGGGTCTGTAAGTACAAACATAACTCAAACTCCCGCCTTGAGGGTCTGTAAGTACAAACATAACTCGCCTTGAGGGTCTGTAAGTACAAACATAACTCAAACTCCCGCCTTGAGGGTCTGTAAGTACAAACATAACTCGCCTTGAGGGTCTGTAAGTACAAACATAACTCAAACATAACTCGCCTTGAGGGTCTGTAAGTACAAACATAACTCAAACTCCCGCCTTGAGGGTCTGTAAGTACAAACATAACTCGCCTTGAGGGTCTGTAAGTACAAACATAACTCGCCTTGAGGGTCTGTAAGTACAAACATAACTCGCCTTGAGGGTCTGTAAGAACATAAGTACAAACATAACTCCGCCTTGAGGGTCTGTAAGTACAAACATAACTCTTGAGGGTCTGTAAGTACAAACATAACTCCCGCCTTGAGGGTCTGTAAGTACAAACAAACATAACTCATAACTCAAACTCGCCTTGAGGGTCTGTAAGTACAAACATAACTCGCCTTGAGGGTCTGTAAGTACAAACATAACTCAAACTCCCGCCTTGAGGGTCTGTAAGTACAAACATAACTCGCCTTGAGGGTCTGTAAGTACAAACATAACTCAAACTCCCGCCTTGAGGGTCTGTAAGTACAAACATAACTCAAACTCCCGCCTTGAGGGTCTGTAAGTACAAACATAACTCAAACTCCCGCCTTGAGGGTCTGTAAGTACAAACATAACTCAAACTCCCGCCTTGAGGGTCTGTAAGTACAAACATAACTCAAACTCTCGCCTTGAGGGTCTGTAAGTACAAACATAACTCAAACTCCCGCCTTGAGGGTCTGTAAGTACAAACATAACTCAAACTCCCGCCTTGAGGGTCTGTAAGTACAAACATAACTCAAACTCGCCTTGAGGGTCTGTAAGTACAAACATAACTCAAACTCGCCTTGAGGGTCTGCAAGTACAAACATAACTCAAACTCCCGCCTTGAGGGTCTGTAAGTACAAACATAACTCGCCTTAAGGGTCTGTAAGTACAAACATAACTCAAACTCCCGCCTTGAGGGTCTGTAAGTACAAACATAACTCAAACTACCGCCTTGAGGGTCTGCAAGTACAAACATAACTCAAACTCCGCCTTGAGGGTCTGTAAGTACAAACATAACTCGCCTTGAGGGTCTGTAAGTACAAACATAACTCGCCTTGAGTCTGTAAACTCGTACAAACTGAGGGTCTGTAAGTACAAACATAACTCAAACTCCCGCCTTGAGGGTCTGTAAGTACAAACATAACTCAAACTCCCGCCTTGAGGGTCTGTAAGTACAAACATAACTCAAACTCCCGCCTTGAGGGTCTGTAAGTACAAACATAATTCAAACTCCGCCTTGAGGGTCTGTAAGTACAAACATAACTCAAACTCCCGCCTTGAGGGTCTGTAAGTACAAACATAACTCAAACTCCTGCCTTGAGGGTCTGTAAGTACAAACATAACTCAAACTCCCGCCTTGAGGGTCTGTAAGTACAAACATAACTCAAACTCCCGCCTTGAGGGTCTGTAAGTACAAACATAACTCAAACTCCTGCCTTGAGGGTCTGTAAGTACAAACATCAAACTCCCGCCTTGAGGGTCTGTAAGTACAAACATAACTCAAACTCCCTGCCTTGAGGGTCTGTAAGTACAAACATAACTCAAACTCCCGCCTTGAGGGTCTGTAAGTACAAACATAACTCAAACTCCCGCCTTGAGGGTCTGTAAGTACAAACATAACTCAAACTCCCGCCTTGAGGGTCTGTAAGTACAAACATAACTCACACTCCCGCCGTGTGGGTCTGCAAGTACAAACATAACTCGCCTTGAGGGTCTGCAAGTACAAACATAACTCAAACTCCATGCCTTGAGGGTCTGTAAGTACAAACATAACTCAAACTCCCGCCTTGAGGGTCTGTAAGTACAAACATAACTCAAACTCGCCTTGAGGGTCTGTAAGTACAAACATAACTCAAACTCCCGCCTTGAGGGTCTGTAAGTACAAACATAACTCAAACTCCCGCCTTGAGGGTCTGTAAGTACAAACATAACTCGCCTTGAGGGTCTGTAAGTACAAACATAACTCGCCTTGAGGGTCTGTAAGTACAAACATAACTCGCCTTGAGGGTCTGTAAGTACAAACATAACTCGCCTTGAGGGTCTGTAAGTACAAACATAACTCGCCTTGAGGGTCTGTAAGTCACTACAAACATAACTCGCCTTGAGGGTCTGTAAGTACAAACATAACTCCCGCCCTGTAGGGTCTGTAAGTACAAACATCTGCCTTGAGGGTCTGTAAGTACAAACACTCAAACTCCCGCCTTGAGGGTCTGTAAGTACAAACATAACTCAAACATAACTCCTTGAGGGTCTGTAAGTACAAACATAAACTAACTCCGCCTTGAGGGTCTGTAAGTAGTACGTACAAACAAACGCCTTGAGGGTCTGTAAGTACAAACATAACTCGCCTTGAGGGTCTGTAAGTACAAACATAACTCAAACTCCCGCCTTGAGGGTCTGTAAGTACAAACATAACTCAAACTCCCGCCTTGAGGGTCTGTAAGTACAAACATAACTCGCCTTGAGGGTCTGTAAGTACAAACATAACTCAAACTCCCGCCTTGAGGGTCTGTAAGTACAAACATAACTCAAACTCCCGCCTTGAGGGTCTGTAAGTACAAACATAACTCAAACTCCCGCCTTGAGGGTCTGTAAGTACAAACATAACTCGCCTTGAGGGTCTGTAAGTACAAACATAACTCAAACTCCCGCCTTGAGGGTCTGTAAGTACAAACATAACTCAAACTCCCGCCTTGAGGGTCTGCAAGTACAAACATAACTCGCCTTGAGGGTCTGTAAGTACAAACATAACTCAAACTCCCGCCTTGAGGGTCTGTAAGTACAAACATAACTCAAACTCCCGCCTTGAGGGTCTGTAAGTACAAACATAACTCAAACTCCCGCCTTGAGGGTCTGTAAGTACAAACATAACTCAAACTCCCGCCTTGAGGGTCTGTAAGTACAAACATAACTCGCCTTGAGGGTCTGTAAGTACAAACATAACTCGCCTTGAGGGTCTGTAAGTACAAACATAACTCGCCTTGAGGGTCTGTAAGTACAAACATAACTCGCCTTGAGGGTCTGTAAGTACAAACATAACTCAAACTCCCGCCTTGAGGGTCTGTAAGTACAAACATAACTCAAACTCCCGCCTTGAGGGTCTGTAAGTACAAACATAACTCAAACTCCCGCCTTGAGGGTCTGTAAGTACAAACATAACTCGCCTTGAGGGTCTGTAAGTACAAACATAACTCGCCTTGAGGGTCTGTAAGTACAAACATAACTCGCCTTGAGGGTCTGTAAGTACAAACATAACTCGCCTTGAGGGTCTGTAAGTACAAACATAACTCAAACTCCCGCCTTGAGGGTCTGTAAGTACAAACATAACTCAAACTCCCGCCTTGAGGGTCTGCAAGTACAAACATAACTCGCCTTGAGGGTCTGTAAGTACAAACATAACTCAAACTCCCGCCTTGAGGGTCTGTAAGTACAAACATAACTCAAACTCCCGCCTTGAGGGTCTGCAAGTACAAACATAACTCGCCATGAGGGTCTGTAAGTACAAACATAACTCAAACTCCCGCCTTGAGGGTCTGCAAGTACAAACATAACTCGCCTTGAGGGTCTGTAAGTACAAACATAACTCGCCTTGAGGGTCTGTAAGTACAAACATAACTCAAACTCCCGGTGATATCATCATTACTTGAGCTAAACTCAGAGCAACAGAAAACATGAAACCAACCAAGTACAAAATAAAATGAACGCGTACAAAACACACATACACACACACACACAGACGCAGATACCTAGGTATGCCTTTAATGTATAAACAGAACTTTTGAGACAAACATGCACCATAAAGCTTATGAGGAAAGGAATTCATTACACTAATAATGTATTTTCATTTCATGCATCATGCTACATAATTATTCCTAAAGGAAATTAACCAATCTACCAAGAATGCAATTTTTGTTTTGTTTTGTTACGGGAGACTGGGCAATCAGAAAACAAAACAATTGTGATTGCGTTCTTTATTTTTGAAAACTTATGCCCATTTCTAACATCATCCAGTAAATTTCACTTCACTCCCCCTTAGGAGATAGTTTTATCTTATCATGGGTCTTTCTAATTCTTCACATTATACTTGAATAACGATTATGTAGGATTATTTTGGAAACTGTCAGCATCGAGCTACTAACAACACAATGTAGGATGAAGCTGCCAAATTAACTCTTTCAACGATCAAAGGTTATTTTCAGAAATATTGTTGAGAATGATACGAGATATACAAGCATAACTATACTGGAATGCCGGTACCTATAAGAGGAACCGAGAAATAAAGAAATGAAAACTTAAGATGGATATAATATTGTGACAACTGGTCAAAATGTCCGTTTCATGAGTTAACATTGAATTTGATTTGAACATTTCTGTTATTTATTCTTTATATATTATCATCTAGATAAAATATCTTCACCGATTCTTGATTTTCCTTTACCTAAAGTCGAAGGTGACTCAGGTAATATTCTAATTACATCCTTCAAACTGATTGCCTCAAATTTCCTGTGAGACATTAATAATAATGTTAGGCACCACACTCTGAGACCCTAACTTATTATTGTAGACTGGAAATGATAAAATGCCCACTTATTTGGTGATTTAAAAAAAAGAAACCCAAAACAAAACAAAACCCCCTACAGTTACCTGCTTTTTAGACAAGCTTTTATTTCCCCCATGAACCTAGCCACTTTAACTGCATCCATTCCGCTAACATACCCATCACCAGCGATTGGTTTCACACACAAAAAAAAAATAAAATAAACAAAACTCAATAGTTGTTTCAATTGTTACCACAGGCTGGTCAAACATCATTTTCAGAGCTGAATTCACTTGTATAATGATTTCAACTTAGTACGAGGCAATTTCCTATTTCCTACCCTAAATAAATAGAGGCAAGTTATTTTCTGATGTGTTCACAACAATACTGCACTCACGATATCCTGTAGAGAAATGATTGTTACTATCACGCTCAAATAATTATTTTTCAAATTAATCAAAATAACATATTGTTTCTGCACCAGGCAGTCAGCCATAACTTTTTAGGTACAAAGTATGATTTGTGTAGAGGAGGGTGAACGACCTAAAATCCCACCGATCCTAGAGCTTGACGTAATAAGAATAATGTACTTGGTGCGACATCGCTCTATCTGTTGTTGTTGTTGTTGCCACCAGCAGCTTGCTGTCCACGTTATCTCTCATGCTATCATCAAGAGCCTCCAACCAATCTCAGTACGGACGAGTCTGGACAACGATTATTCTCGGTGTCCGTTAATAAGAACAGCACTTATTATTACCGTTCTCTATCGTTTGACGGAGAGTTCCACCTGCCTGGAAGCCTTGACACGGCTGCCTGTGGGTGAGGGGGCCACACAGTGCGTGCCCGGGTCATCAGGGACAAGTCTTACTGGGGTTACAACATTTTTCTAGAGATCTGGTTAAATGAAAGAAAAATATATAACGATAAAGGAATTTTTTTCAGCCCAGTCCTGCATAAACATTTGCAAAATGTGATGTTTTGTTACGGAGCCCTTTATGGTAGAATATCGAAATTTAATAAGTATATAATATATATCTTACCTGTTATATTTTATAATCTGATGACAAGAATTCATGAACTTTACTAACTCTTTTGACTTACTGTCAACCTTGAAAACATCAATATATTCCATTTTTTTGTAATAGAATTGGAAAAAAATGTTAGTAAGCAGAGTATGACAACCACGGCTGTAGTAGATCAATATTAAATGGTACCACTAAATCTGTACACCAGATAATCTTATTCAATAGGTCTATTTGCGCTATAGCATTTGTTGTGGTTGAAATACTCAATTAAATTTTGGTCTTTAATATTAAAATTTAAATAAATCCTCAAGGATGGGAAAAATGTTACAGGAAATGGTAGTTGATTAGACCTGATCATGGGGAGGGAGGGAGAAAAAAGTACAAAGGGAGAAAGATACAGAGAGAGAAAGAGAGAGAGAGAGAGAGAGAGAGAGAGAGAGAGAGAGAGAGAGAGAGAGAGAGAGAGAGAGTGAGAGAGAGGGGGGGGGGGAGAGGAAGAGTGAGAAAGTGAGAGGGAACAAGAGAAAAAAAAATATACGGGACAATAAAAAGAAAGAGGACAAGAATGAGAGCGAGAGAGAGAGATAGATAGATAGATAAAGAGAGAAAGAGAGAGAGAGAGAGAGAGAGAGAGAGAGAGAGAGAGAGAGAAAGAGAGAGAGAGACATGAAGAGACAGACAGAGGCAGACAGACAGACAAAGAGAGAGACACAGATACTGAAAGACAGCGAGACACATAAAGACAGATAGAGAAACAGAGGGAGATAGACAGAGACAGGCAGACAGAAAGAGAGAAAGAGACACACAGATACAGAGAGACAGAAAGACACATAAAAACAAATAAAGAGACAGAGGGAGACGCACAAATACAGAAAGACAAAGAGAGGCACAAAAAGACGCAAAGAGACAGAGGTAGATAGAGAGACAGAGACACAAAGACAGGGACAGAGAGAGACAAAGTAGAGGGAGGAAGAGTGAGAGACATAAAAAGAGAAAAAGCAGAAAAATATTAAAGGCATTAAAAAGAAGAAGACTAAGATCCAGAGTGTAAGAGAGAGGGAGAGAGAGAGAGAGAGAGAGAGAGAGAGAGAGAGAGAGAGAAAGAGAGGGACAAAGAAAGACAGAGAGATACTGAGAGACAAAGAGATATCGAAAGTAACATCATGTAGGCCTCTCTAACAGGCAATATGACAGTTTTCGCTGTCAGTCCGGCATGTAAAGACACATATTTGAACGATGCTCACGCTCTCGTTACTGAACCCTTTTTTCTTTCTGCAATTCAATCTTAGCCTGTCAGGGCATTACTTGGTTTTGCTGAAGCTCACTCTACTACTTATAAGCGCTTCCGCTTAACTTGTTTTTTCTTCAACAGCTTTGTGTTCAAAAAATGCTATTTGGTAACGTTTTACAAGCCCTAAGTTCCCGGAGAACCTTATACTGAGGCAAAACTGAAAAGTCTCTCAATATCGCATTTCTTTATTTTAATTAAAAAAAAGGATATGTGATTTATGCCACTCATTGATTGAAATTCAAATGCGCATCTGTTGAGGCGAAATTTTGAAGCTCAGTTAACTTGTATACCGTAGGTAAAGAGGGTCAGTGACCTCTCCAAGCATCTAGCAACCTTCACTAATGCTGCCTTTTTAAAATATTTCTCTCTCCTCTCGTTGAAGCCTCTGTAGTCCAGCGTTTCTTCCTCCATATCCACATGAGCTGTTTTGTGTTTCATTGCTAGATAATTTAGCTCACTACATCACAGTGCTATATTCAGGTTTCATGCAACAGCCATTATCTTTGAAGTCAAGGCCAGTTTGAGCAACTCTCCATTCTAAACTGTAAGTTAATCTAACTCTTGTCATGTTCATTCTATAGATCGGCTGTTGCTCACACACATTCACACCTGCATACTCTGATGTTGTTTCACACCTTCGAATATAGCTTTCATGCTTGATTAAATTCATTTTAAAATATTTATGTAATGATGTATACGAAATTTATTCGGGCTTATGTCGAGCCCACAGCAGCTGTGACAGTTGGTCTGGCTGTTACAACATTCTCAGCTGGTCGTTCTCCTCTCAGCTTCTGTGGAACATTCAACTCATGACGCCCCTGGTCGCTGGTGTAGACTCACGCCAATTCAGCTCTACTCTGTCCGGCGGAGACTCACACATCACACGATGAGGTTCGATTAAATAAAGTAAATAGTTAGTCCGGTGAATATAATTATACCAATAGATCAGTCGGTGGAGCGTCGGACTAACAAGAATGAGGTCTGTGTTAGATCTTTGGTTGTTTCATCTAGTGGGGTCCAATGTAACCAATCCTATCCTGGCTGAAATCGCCGCCTTCGTGTAAAATATTACGGGAAACTCAGAGGTTGGAATAGAAACCGAAGAGACGGTGGCTGTGGGGCAGAACTCCGGACTTCATGATTTACACCCAGGCCAGGTTCCAAACCCAAGATCTGGGTGGATTAGTTCCAGGGTTTCATCTTTTGATTCGCATAAAGGAAAAAGAAACAGCCCGCATTTCTATTTTGACAGCTAATTGCTTGGATAGGACTGTTGCGTTCTCCAAGATTGAAGACTGATATAAAACTTATCGTACATTATAATTATGCTCAAGAAGATTACCCTCATTATAATTATGCTCAAGAAGATTACCCTCATTATAATTATGCTCAAGAAGATTACCCTCATTATAATTATGCTCAAGAAGATTACCCTCATTATAATTATGCTCAAGAAGATTACCCTCATTATTTCCACACCTCGAGGATAGAGAAGGAAAATAAAAAGATCCCATTAGAATATGCTGTACCACCCGAGAAGCGATGGGCCAAACCGTTTCAGAGATCACGTGACAGCTGGTCACCTGTTATCTTAATGTGTAAATTATACACGGTGTCCTGTAGCAAGGTAGCAGAGACCACACGTGGACCAGGTGGAGCTCAACATGCAATGTTTGCCAAAGAAGTTTTAGGGCCAGACTGAGGTCTGACAGATATGAAGATTGAGGGCATGATTGGGTGCATAGAATCTGTGAGGCTAATAGCCTAAATATAGGATTGAGTGGCGACTTCTGGGTCTTTGTTTTCTGATACATTATACCAATGTGATAAATGATGCGAAAAGGAGGAGGCACACACATACACGTACATGCATGCATACATAAATAGATAGATACAGACTTACGTACTGAGAGAGATAGAGTGGAATAGAGAGAGAGTGAGCAAGAGATAAAGAGAGAGAAAGAGAGAAAGAAGATGGAGAGAAAGAGAGACAGACAGAGAGAGAGAAATAAATAAAGTGTGTGTGTGTGAGAGAGAGAGAGAGAAAGAGAGAGAGAGAGAGAGAGAGAGAGAGAGAGAGAGAGAGAGAGAGAGAGAGAGAGAGAGAGAGAGAGAGAGAGAGAGAGAGAAAGGGTGGATAGGGTTGAAGAAAAGACACGGAGGTGTTATGTTGACAGAGATCAATAATACAACTTTGATGGAGCTAAGATTGGTAGGTAGCCAAACAAAAGAACTATTTTTTTATGAAGAATAGAATAAACATAAATGTATCCACAATTAATGCATACAAAGATAAAAGGACTATTGTGAAAAGATACAACAGTTTGATAAATACCAGTTCAGTCGTTAGAATATCTCTTGTTCTTGATTCATGTATAGGATTTTTTTGCCATGACAGAAAAAAAAAGAATCCAAAGTAAGTGTCAAAGCGATAAGTGTTCAAACATGGAAGATTTAATGACTTAAAAGAAAAAAAGAAGAGCAGGACAAAATGGTAAGAAACTCGCTTTCTTGCAGCTCACCAATTTGAATAGTTTTTTCAAAGCTTTGAAATGTTTCTTCGGAAAACTTGGGAAAAGGAGTTCATCAATTTCATCGTCCAGATTTAACATATAGGGTTCCATAACAAAGAGTTCACATAGAAAAAGCAACAATCGCTTCAAACATAAACCAATAAAATCACCTACAATAGAATCTCGACCACTCAGCCCTTGCTCAGTGATGGCTGGTCGGACACAGTTAGCAGTGGCCATAAGAGAGTGTGTATAGTTCCCATAGTAGCCACCCTAGCAGGTCCCAGCCTAGTCTCATGCCAGAGATACCATGTGGTCTGACTGTGTTGATATAGCCTCGTGTCTAGCCCGTCTGCAGCTCGTTCATTACAAAATGAGCTCATTTCACAAACGCTCATCTCAATGCACCCGTGTCTCACACACGCACACCCACACACACATGCGCGGGCAATATGAGTAGTGATGGGAAGGTGAGACTTCAGACCGAGCCTCACACCAGACGCCATTTCTGTTAATCACGTGATCAAAGGCGCCAGATAGCACAGTCGGTAGACCGTTGGTCACAGGCTGAATCCATCGCCGAGCCAGGCCAATCGTCTGCCTAACTGAAACCCACCGTCCACAGAGGCAGAGATGTTAAACTAAGCAAAAATAACTTTGATTCCATAACTCTATACTTATGACAAATGTTGTTCCTACACCGTATCAGCACATACTACACAACACATCTATAAGTGGTTACTTCAACATCAATGGATACCAAATTCTGTGTTGTTTTGTTTTTAATACACATTTCAATTGCTATTGAGTTTCTGAGTTTTAGATTGTGGTCAGTAGTAGGAAGCTCTAGCATGCAACGTCTTCTAAAACATTCTTTACGACAACTTCAAGGTCGCCCTGGTTTTCTGTCATTAAGACGTTGTTCTATTGCAGACAAACCCTCGCCAGTTTCTAAACCAGTATCTATGACAATTTACAACAATAATGCTATTAGTGGAGTGGAGTTAGTTGAAGTTAGTTCTCTCCAGCGTTACAGACCAGAGATCTGCCAGTGTCCTGCACCTGGCAACCGTTCTCTAGACTCTGCCTCTTCAGTTGGAGAGTACTCAAGCCCGATTAAAAATAATTATTGATATAATGCATGAGACAAACTTTGCCAGACTAACTACTGGCTGGTTCAGGTCAGCTCACCCACTCACCACGCCCACACGGTCCCCATATTCGCGACCTCACCCTCTGGGAGAGACTGCTGTTATAAACAAGAAGTGTCGCGATGACCTTGAGGGTACCATCATTATGTAGACTATTGCACGCTTCTTGGAAGGAACACTCCTTTTGGAGATGTGGACGTTTTCACAAGCCTCCACGTCATAGTGAAGGTCGAACTGTTCAGGTCACCAGCAGCTCCCCCGTGGTTCGCTTAACCTGTAATGTCTGTCGGGTAAATATTTAGAACCTGATGGTCAACCTGCCAGGGCTTGCCGAGTGATAGGCGATGGTCACTGCTGAGACTGGTGAGAGATTAAAAGAACTGATAACAGTACAGAGCAATAGTGCTCATTGTGAGAGATTAAAAGAACTGATAACAGTACAGAGCAATAGTGCTCATTGTGAGAGATTAAAAGAACTGATAACAGTACAGAGCAATAGTGCTCATTGTGAGAGATTAAAAGAACTGATAACAGTACAGAGCAATAGTGCTCATTGTTAGAGCACAGGCCTGAAGTCAATTTCTACTCAAGTTTCTTATTAATAATGAAAAAAATAGTTTTGTCTGTGGACAACATTTGGGTAGACAACGCCTCCAGGCTTTCTGACAGCTGTGGCTCCTAGACGAGCATGCTATCAACGCGCGCGCGTGTGTGTGTGTGCCCTCATAGAGTGCAAAGGTCATGACTGTCTATATTAGTTTATAAACATAGTCTCCGATGTTTTACTTCAGTACTGCTGTGAACATTAAGATGAGAAAGAAAGGAGTTATCATGAAAAGGATAGAGGCTTTGAAGGAGGATACGAGGAAGATGATGATGATGATGAAGAAGAAGAAGAAGAAGAAGAAGAAGAAGAAGAAGAAGAAGAAGAAGAAGAAGAAGAAGAAGAAGAAGAAGAAGAAGAAGAAGAAGAAGAAGAAGAAGAAGAAGAAGAAGAAGAAGAAGAAGAAGAAGAAGAAGAAGAAGAAGAAGAGAAACAGAAAATGGAGGAGGAAGTGCTGACGGAGATGAAGAAGAAGCAACGAAATAAATCAATTTGTCTTACACCAGGAAGGGTTGATGAGGAAAACGGAAAGAAAGGGAAATGAAATGTGACAGATCATGAGTGTGATGTTGGTGTCCACACCACAGACATCACGTACGCCTGGATTCTCTTCTTGTCCACACTAGGCTCGGTAGCTTTATCATAATCTGACGCCTTGTCGTAATGGGTGATAGACCACCAGGAAACCCTCCGACACATGGACAGCGGTCAGTTGCTAATTGGTCAAGTGCGTGGTACGTTGCCACTTCAGAGATCGACGCGGCATAGTGTTACTTAAACTGAGCGTTCTGACTATCCAAGCTGATCTTTTCACGACCAGACTTATAAAACATCTTAGTTTTAAATCTTCTGGACTTAAACCGTTTAGCAAACTGAGTGTGGAAATAAACCGGGCTGTAATATACTACCAAAGTAGTCGTAAAACCAAACTCTTACTTCATGTCAGCCCTTTGCTTATTTAAAATCTAGAAACAAAATTAGACCTATCTGATATACAACATCGAGCCCTATCCTAGCCGTCCTTAATAATGGCGCTAGATCGTGAAATCCGCCAAATCAAACTATTATCCGGACAAATTAGATCTTAACTGTGTAGAATTACATCCATATGGATAACTCGGTCCCAGTTTGCTGCGGTCCAGACCCTCAAGCCGCGAGGTCCAGATGGCTCTCTAAGAGGTGGCTTGTCTGTAGCACCCATAGCTCGGACGCTCTAAGTGATCGTGTCCACACGGATTGGTCGGGCAACCAATCTAGAGAGCTACCACTTAGGAGAGGTAGCACTTACCTCGCTAACCAATTGAGTTATCCATCGGCACTGAGTGGAAAGAGGGCCGCAAAATCTCTCCTCGCCCCCTGATGAGGGATGAGGGATCCCCGCCGACTTCACTCACTTCTCTCCTGATATGAGAAGCTCAAAGTTTTTGCGTGTTTTCTATGTCTCCGCCCATGTCCACTGCGATTGATTGCCGCTAACGACTTGATTAGAATTATCAGTTCTCACAGTGACCTATACTAAATTGTGTTTGCTTTTATTATCATTAAAGAAGAGAAAATTATCTTACTTTTGTACTTCTTCCACTGATTGTTGTCATGCCGTACCTTTTCTGCTGAGAGTTGCCCTCAACTCTATTTCAGGACTATAAAACAACTGTAAGGAAAACTAACTAACTGATGCGAATTAAGACGAGGTTGCAAGTAAACTTCGACTAAAGTCTCTTTCCTAGTTAGTTTTGGAGATAATAAGAATGACAAAAAGAGTTATAGAGTGGGAGAAAAAGAAAACGAGAAAGGTAGAAGGGAGGAATACAAGAAGAAAGAATGAGAATAAGAGAGTAGAACAAAGAGAGAGGGGAAATGTATAGAAAAGAATTGGAGGTGAGAGAGAGAGAGAGAGAGAGAGAGAGAGAGAGAGAGAGAGAGAGAGAGAGAGAGAGAGAGAGAGAGAGAGAGAGAGAGAGAGACTGAGAAAGAGATAAAACGGTTGGATAAAATGGTAGTATATGTGTGAAAGCAGACAAAAACAGTAAATCTATAGACAAAGTGAGGACAATTTCAACTTCGTCACTAAAATAGTGTTGACATTTTGTGCTACGAAATAATGTCCTTCTTCCCTATTAAATATTAACTCTCTCTCTCTCTCTCTCTTTCTCTCTCTCTCTCTCTCTCTCTCTCTCTCTCTCTCTCTCCGTTAATAGCTGAATATAATTAAAGTAATTGAAAAACCAATTTCATTTGTTTGGTTTTCTTGTAAATGTTTTTTTTTTATGATCAAACAAAAGCGGTTGATAAATCGTTTTCATTAATGGTGTTTAATATTTCATGTGAAAAAAACCTGGCACGGCCCCTGCTCTTCTTATGATCTACGAGCCGTCTAAAGGCAGCGTGTTAGCGATACAGATCTGTTGCGGCTATTAATCTGTAAACTATGAAATACTACAAGTCCAGCAGCTGTTGTAAGGGTGCTAGTGATTGTTGCACTAGGTCAAGCCTGTGACCATTGGTCAGGGCAAACCTTGGGACCTCTGGACTACTATTGGATTTTGATTGTTATTGTTAGTGTCGCTGATTGTGTGTCCTGAACATTTAGTTCTGAGCAGGAACACGAATGTTTGCGGTTTAAAACGTAATGTTAACTTGTGAAGAAGTAGTCTTCCAACAACAAAGACAACTCCTAGAGAGAGCCAGAGAGAGAGAGAGAGAGAGAGAGAGAGAGAGAGAGAGAGAGAGAGAGAGAGAGAGAGAGAGAGAAAAGCGAAAAAAAAGAAAGAGAAGGAGAGAAAAAGAAAGAGAGAGATAGAGTAAGAGAAAGTATAATATTTAGGAGACAGAAGTAAGATTAAGTAAAAAAAAAAAGCATGAAAAAGCCTGAAGTCGAAGTAAAATAGACAGAGACAGAGAGAGAGAGAGAGAGAGAGAGAGAGAGAGAGAGAGAGAGAGAGAGAGAGAGAGAGAGAGAGAGAGAGAGAGAGAGAGAGAGAGAGAGAGCGAAACACGAAAAGACATAAATGAATTGATAAAGTAGTAAAAAGTAAAAAGGCCATAGACAGAGATAATTCAGAGAGGCAGA
>JAWDGP010006142.1:30000-35000 GCA_033675545.1 Elysia crispata
TCTGCTATTTCAGGAGTAATGACAATTTAACTGTGGTCAGATTGCCGACGCAACAAAGGTCGAGGCATTTTTGTCGCCGGCGTGCGTGGGTGTTAGCAACAGGTCCCGGACGGGTTTGTTAATCTTTTATCTCCCCGCTCTAACTCTGGTTCTCTCCCCTCCAGGCCTGCTGCGGTGAACACAGGCGCCACACAGAGACGTTGTGTGGCAGTAAAAGAAGTGAGCAAAACAAAATTTGATGACAATGCAGGCTGCGTCCAGAGTAGTGATATTCTTTGCTTGTCAACAGGTTCACGCCTTTTGATTTAAACCAAAAAAAAAAAAAGAAAAAACCGTACAAATAGCTTGCTAAAAGATAAGGGGGGGGGGAAGGGGGAAATATATATATATATATATATATATATATATATATATATATATATATATATATATATTTTTCTGGTACAACTCAAAGCATGCGTCAAAACATGCGGAAACGTGTTAACATTTAACTTTAATGTGATTATGTGCTGCTCTTTGTTTAGTTTCCCGCCGCTCCAACATCACACGAGATCGGCGGCTTTCCTTGCTGCCAAGGATGGAGTTGGTTAACCAGGGAGAGGCCGCATGGTAGGCTGCACCAACCAGGCATCGAACCCCGCACCTCACAATATCGGTCAAACGCTGTACCTACTGAGCTATCTGACACCTGTCCTTCCACTGGCATGTGCTGGAACTACGCTCCACATTGTCTGTGCTGCCATTAGGAATAACAATCTTAACTCTTGCAAAGTAGTAAAGCATTTCGGGTTCAGTAAAATAGATATAATTAGGTGTTAAAAAGAAAAGGGTTGGGACTGCACAAAAGCAAGAAGAAGAGAAATTACTCGTATAATTCATTAGGTATGGATTTGTCAAAGCTATACCTAAAACATTACGATTCTTTCTGCATACCATAATTGTGAAATGAGTGTTCAACATAAACTACAAAAGCAATGATAAGATAATGGAGATGCTCGGTATTCAAAATACAAAAACTGCATAAAACAACGGCAACCTTTCCCATACCGGTGCGGTCAAGAGTGAAGCAAACTAGGTTGAAAGAAAAAAGGCAAAGCGAAAGTACAGGCAAAACAAAACCAACAAAAATACCAGACACATACACGAATAATTGATCGTGGACTTCTTTTGACCGAGATCCAGGCTTCTCCAGAGAAATGGAGGGAGAAAATAAAATATAAATCTAGATCTAGGGTTGCAAAAAATACTGGATCTGAACTAGTGCACAGTTCTGGCCTTTCACACTAACTCCTTCGCCATTGGAGTCAGGAAAACTTTGCCACACTACCAGCTCATCGTTAACCCCGACCTCCCTGAACCAGCGAGCTCCGACCCACAGGACTCCCCCGACACCCCCCCCCCCCCCCCCGCACACACACAGACCGTATGCCAAGGGGAATGCTCGCTTTATGTACACGATGAGAACAAACCTGGTAATATACTGCAAATTAACCAGACATGACGCCAACTCAACTGGACATGGCATCTACCATGTAGCAAGTTTAACTATATGCAGCATTCCTCTTCCTGACGGCTTGTCCGTCTGTCTGGCTCGCATGCCTGACCGCTGCACACACGAGATGGTCAGTCTTGTGTGTCCGGCCGTCCACCTCTACACTCTCGGGACCTTTTTTAAGGGTCCCAATGTGACGTTTGGGGACCCCAAACAAGTGGGAGTGCATGGGGGACAGGGTCCGTTCAGGTAGGTCGATATGGCCATTGGTCAGTGTGTATTGGTCAGGGTTCGGGATAGGTCTTCTCCCTACTTTGTACGTGAGAGAGAGAGAGATAGAGAAAGAGAGCATGAATAAGAGGTAGAGAGAGAGAGAGAGAGAGAGAGAGAGAGAGAGAGAGAGAGAGAGAGAGAGAGAGAGAGAGAGATGCTTCCTCAGGTGGAGGTAGAGGAGGGGTGAAGGGATATAAAATACTTAACGAGCTACAACAGCTTCAGTTGGGGGATTGCCATATGGGGATCCAGATAAGAAAAAAAAAAAAACGAAATCTGCAGAGCTTCTGTATCTGTTTTGTTTGTTTTTGTAATGTGTTTTGCGAGCCCGTATACTCTGTCGGTCCGAACATTGTCCTCTCGTTGCCTTTTTATACTTTATTTGGAATAATTTACAGTAAGCCCCTGTAAGGGCCTGTCCTTTCCCTAAGAAGAATTTCTATTTTATCCTTCTTTATTTACAAGCCGTCTCAGCTTGTTCGCCCTTACATGCTGCGCGGCTAAATATTACCTTGACTTTCTATTCTGAAACAATTTTTTTTTTTTATTTTCAGTTGCAAAACAAAGAGAAAAATCAAACAGTTTCACTAATTTTCGAACATTCACAAACCGCACAGGATCCCACACTTATTGAAATAATATACTTTCTTGTATTGCGTTTTCTGTCTATGTTGTGTTAGAATCTAATTCAAGAATTGTAATATCACACCTAATTTGTTGAAACAGCTGTACAGATACAATACTTAATGACGTACATGTATTTTATTCACAACTTTTTCACAATGTGATAAACCTGGTGAGTGGATTTTTCCGTCCAAGTCAGTGACTAATCAGATGTGCTGGATTTTTTTTTTCTGGTTATAATGTTAACAAAATTGATTTAATAAAAATTTAATTAAAATAATATGTAAATTTTTCAGTTAGATTAATCGAAAAAAAAGTAATTTCAGCGCAACGTTAAAGATTGCTTGAGTTATGAAATGCGGAAATAGAAATCAGATACAGCAATCTATTAAACTGTAAATAAAGTCGTTACTATTAATGGCTCCCCAGGGTATCCTGTTATACACGCCCAGTATGTGTCTCAAAACATGTAAAATGAAGATAAGATAAGGAAATGATCATTTTCTTCATGATCCAAGGCTGCCCTATCCCTGTTAATTACGCAAGGGAAAATTAAGCTATTAATTTAGAAACGTTAGTATAAAAACTCTTCTACACTTCTTTTGTAATACTTCCAATTGTTTTGTATCTTTAGCATGCGATACATAATATTAGTCCCTTCTTCATGTTCTACAGAAAACTGCTGGAAGTGATAATTGTTGGTTTGCTGTAGTGATGCTGCTGACGGTGAGGCTGCAGTAGAGGATAACAGGGATAAAATAATGAATCAGATGATAATCTTATTACTTTGGTTTTTGTTTTTTTTTTTATTTTACCTATATACATTTCTTCTATAATTATGACCACAATGGAGAGAAAATGGAGAGTGTTTGAGAAAAATGCGCCTCTTCATCCGACTGCTAAATTGTCGGGAACCGTTCACAAAATAGTAAATGACATGGGGACAAGTGAATGAACGATACTTCAAAGATCCAATGGTATTGGCGGACAGAGTGTATGAATGTATCTGTGAGTAAGGAAAAAGAGGTGGGGATGGGGGAGGGGGGGAGAGGGAGGTGACGTGCAGAAGGTGTGGAAGGAAACACTCGGAAGTCGAACTGAGTGAACGCATCGCAATAAAATGTGACCTCATCAGCAAGACAAGTTTCTCGAGATGTCCTGGTCATTCAAAGGTCAGAGGTCAGAGGTTTTCCCCTCATTCATCAGGTGAAATGGCGCAAACAGGTTTAGGTTTTATGTAATGACCTGTGAGGGTGTGTGGTAGAAGGTGAAGTGAATGATGAATATTAGAGCCAAAATAGACGTGCGGACACCCAGGTTTGAATTTATGTTTGCGACTAGAGGCTGAGGTTGTCACAGAGCAGCACAACTGTGTTTTACTGTATTAAACATTTTTATATTAACCACAAACAGTGGAGAAAGGGGGGGATAGGAGGACTGGAGAGAGGGGGAAACAGGGGTGGGGGGTGGGGTGGGGGGAGTATTCAGTATACAACACAATTATACCTTGCCCTACAATCAGGAAATCCCGAAATAACTCCTGCAATGCAATGTAATTTGAAACATACGTTGCTCCACTTAATATTTTATTTTTATTTACTTGTTTGCATTTGAATAAGCAGCTTACATTGTTAAAAATAATAAATTGAAAACATGGGGAGAAGGAAACCAAAGGCCATTATATATATATATATATATATATATATATATATATATATATATATATATATATATAGAGAGAGAGAGAGAGAGAGAGAGAGAGAGAGAGAGAGAGAGAGAGAGAGAGAGAGCAGGACAGAAAGAGATCGATAAGTAGATACCTATAGTAATATTTAAATAAATCATTTCAGTTGGAAATTATTTTAATCTACATTTTAGTTATAAAGGCGCATTTAACAGCCACGAAAAACTGACATAAATTATTTCTTGTGTTTTTATTTTTTTCCCCAGAGATTGGTGGTGGGAGCTGAAAAATTTTGTTTTCAGGTATTAAGCAAATAACACGAAAAGGACATTTTTCATGAAGATTTAACTTTACTTTTAGCAGGAATATCTTTATATAACTTATATGAGAACAGAAGCTAAAAAAATAATAAAAATAAATCTGACAACCTAGATCGCTTGCTACATGAAACAACAAATTATAGAAACACAAAAATGTCCAATCTGACATACAAGGTCAGTTAATCTATGGTTTTAATATGAATTTGTGAGGTTTACCTTTGACCTAATCTAAGAAAGTTTGTCCCATTCATTAGAGCGCATCAGTGAAGACCAAAAATAAACCCTCGAATCTAAATATGGCCTGACCTCGAGCATGACTTACGATGTGGCCATCTACAGTTTTCTTTATACTCTGCTTACCTAACAAGCTGTGTTGACAGGGTTATGGGCGAGAGAGGGGGAGAGAGAGGGGGAGAGAGAGGGGGAGAGAGAGGGAGAGAGAGAGACAGAGAGAAAAGAGACAGAGAAAGAGACAGAGAGACAGACAGACAGAGAGACGGAGAGAGACAGAGAGAGACAGAGAGAGACGGAGAGCGAGACAGAGAGAGACAGAGAGTCAGAGAGAGACAGAAAGAGACAGAGAGAGACAGAGAGCGAGACAGAGATA
>JAWDGP010006142.1:40000-62500 GCA_033675545.1 Elysia crispata
CTGCTGCTGCTGCTGCTGCTGTACTACTACAACTACTACTACTACTACTACTACTACTACTACTACTACTACTACTACTACTGCTGCTGCTGCTGCTGCTGCTGCTGCTGCTGCTACTACTACTACTACTACCAGTACTACTAAGGGAATACCATTTCTTCTCCTTCTCTTTTCCTCCTTATCTTAACACTACTGCTGCTGCTGTTGCTACACTACTGCTCGCGAGAACAGACACAGAGACAAAGTGAGTCAAACACATACACAGCTAATAAGACAGAAATGTTGATCGTTACAGAGAACTGAAAATGAGAAGACACAGACAAATAGATAGATGGACAGACACAGACAAATAAACAGATGGATAGACACAGACAGTTAAACAGATAGACTGACCGAGCTTTTGACCGACAGGCACATACAGTATGCCATACACAGAGATCACATAGAGGAAGGAAGAAGCTAGCGTGGCGCAAGGGACCTTACTCATTTATCAGGGTGTTTAAAAACGGTAAAAAAAAAGGAATATTGCTTGATGCAATCACCAGACAACAAACCTCTTTCTTTACAATCACGAGCAAACAACCAATCAATTAAAAAAAAACATGAAAAAAAAAGGACCAATGTAGAGGTGCTGTAAAAATTGCCATGTAACAAATTTAGAGTTACATAATTCCCGAAATTTCTTGTCTCAGGTTTCTTGCATTTAATGAGCCATGAACCTCTGTTCTCACCGTGTCCCTCCCAGTGATACCTTGATAATCTTCTTACTTAATCTGGAACAAGAGAGATGTATAATGATATTAATGAAGCTTAATGAAACGAGATTCTCTTCCAATCAGTTCAAATGAGTTGGAGGATACGCAGAAAAAAAATTTAGGTTTATATGAACAAAACTATAAACTGTTAACAGTTGTATAACTCCCATTATCTTACTAGTCGGCTATCAGGTTCAAGGACCACAGTGTCCAATTTCTTAAACTTTGGCCTAGATTTTAGCAACATTAAAAGTAATCATTATTTTGATACAAGCCATTCAGATCCCAGGCCACAAGTACTTTAAAACTTTTTTTTTGTCATTATTATGTTTCCAAAGAGATCGCCTTTACGCAGTTTATGTAAAGGCTGTTACAGTTGGAAGAAAAAAAATGATACCACTGTTAGTCTTAAACAGGCGGTGTGGGTGTCAGCTTTATTCCATCTGATGCGCTGAAATTATTACATCAAAGTAAATGGTAAGTTTTCCTAGCAGTAATCAACCCTTAATAAGTACCAGCATTTTTATAGTATTAATACTTTAATAAAAACAGTAATCACCAGTTTCAATCTTGCTGTTAACAGGCAATAACCGATGAGAATAAGGGAAAGTGACGCATACTTCTCGATATTGGGAGGAATGTTTAAGAGTAAGATTTATTCTAGATCTCATAATCCCATGTTAAGAACCACGCAGTTTGAAAAGCCCACGATATTGTTGTGTCGGTTTGTAAATATATATATATTTTTCTTAGATTTTAGCAATTGAAAACATATAGCACAGACTCCTCAAGGATGAATGATAAGGAATAATTTACACCATGAAACAAGAGCTGCTCAAGATTCGAGCTCTCCTGTTGCGATAAACTTATAAACCTAAGAGTTTAGGCTTTAATCTACAGGCAGAGAATTATGCTTCTCTCGAGAAAAATAAAAGCGCGCCCGAATTAGGAAAGAAACATAATTATTCAGGTTTCATAACTGAGCCAAGAATCATAATTAATCTCTAGGCATTTTGACGCAAAATTTTTCATTATTGGTATAGTTTTAGCTAAATCTTTTATTACCTTATAAGTTTTTACAGGAAGCTTTGAAGACCGTTAGTCAAAGAACTATTATATTACTTTAGTTTATTGTTTAATTTTATAAGGCAAGTTCCTGCTTCTGTGTGCAGAACTCTATTCTCGAAATGAGAACATAATTTCAGATCATTATTTGAAAAATATAAAAGTTCTGTTTAATATTTAGCTCCAAAAATAAATTATTGTGATGAGGGTCGAAACTGAAGAAAAAAAAACCAAAACAAATTAATCAAAACTCCTCAGTGCTCTAGATGACCTAGAAATCTCTCTCTTTACTTTCCGGAGATACACGACATCGTTTCTACTTTACTTACTTGTATATGCTTAATATTCAGTTTTCCACTAAAACCTACACTAATGCTCCAGATAATGAAGCCAGCCTATAATTATCATTCCTAACTAGTGTGGTTGCTTGGGAATAATTTTATTCTAAGACATTTTTTTAAAGCTATCCTCTTAGAAATTAGATTGTTGATCTCCTTAAGATTTTCAGTAAGTTTACCATTCAGGAGGCGGTGATTGGGGTTGGTTTAGGAAAAAAGTGGGTGTTAGGGTGGTTTTATACCTGTGAGTTCTTGTCCTAAAATCAGCGCAATTTGGGTTACACAGCAATAATCATATCTAAATTAAAACTTCTCAGACCTGCTATCGGCCGCTACATTTGACTGTTGCTATGATGATTGTTTGTAAAAACCAGCGTGATCTTAGCAATATATATCCCACCCCTAACCCCACCCCTTCTAAAATTCATAATAGTTTGTAACAAAAAAAAAAAAAAAAAAACCTCAATCATTTCTGAGAAAATGACTCAATGGAATATGTGCTTCATTCAGAAACCTACTTTTCTTTCTTTAATAAGTATTTTATTTCTCTAACGTACTTAAACCCTTCCGATCATTTAAAAGTAAAGAGGATCAAATGTTTGATTTAGAATGTAATTGGCGAAGGAATTCAAGGCCTTATTCCTCCTCCCCCAAACACATCCCGGAAATCAATCAACCAATCATTTCGTTTCTTTCTCTGTCTAATATCTGTGTCAAGTATTTCTTTAAAATGCTTTGAACTGCAAAAAAAGAGAATTTTCGTATATTTGAAACTCTTAACAAAGCAGCAAAGCTTTCAACTTTACACGACTATTCAGCAATTCAGATATTTTATAAATTGGTTTCAAACTCCTTACAAAAAAAAGTAAAATATCGAAAAACTTTGTATTTCAATTGACTTCTCGTGCTATCAGAATTTAATTACGAAAGTTTGTCCTAGCAGCTGGTCAGAGCAAAACATCTTTAATACTCCAAGGAAAGAGGATTTTAAAATTCTGAACTTTATATGTGTGAATAAATCCTCAAAGACACTGTAAGTCGTTACCTTATTGAGAAACGCTTTCATAGGATTTCTTTCGGTTTAAATTGGAAACTATTTTTTTTTGCTTTTGATCCTATGATTTTTTTTTGCGTTTTATGTTGCTTTTTTTCTATAACTTCTCAATATTGTAAATTTTTCATCTGTGTTATTCCCGACACAAGGTGCTCTCTCTATCTAACAGTATTGGAGATTTGTTTCCATAGACGAATCGTTTCTAGCATTAGGTGCTGAGGTCCTAAAGTTATTCGTGGTGTAGCTGCTCTTACAAGACGAAAAGGACTTTCGACTGAGTTTTCTGTGCTCTAGGCGGGCGATAAGAGAGGTGAGAACCTTTTATTTCACTCAGATTTGTGGTCATAGAGAGCGTGTAGGTAATACTAATAGACTTACTAGCTCCTCCAACAAGATAGTGGCGAAGTAATGTTGCACAGTATTGTACCTTGTGTTTCCTAACAAAACTATTTCACACCTGTTAATGGTTTATTTATTAGTTTGAGATTCTCTGTTTCGAAAAAAAAATTAAATTAAACTAAATAAAAAAAAAAGTAGAATGAAAGGACAGATGATTTAAACTCCACATTCTATTAGTTGGATCAAGCGAAAAAAAAAAAGGAAACAGAAAGAGAATAAGAAGATATTATAACATAGAAAGTGAGAAATGAAATAAACAAATATCGATACCGAAAAAAAATAAAACAAAGAGAGGAAGAAAAAGAGATTGACAGATAGACAGAGAAATAAACAAGAAGATAGGGAGAAAGAAAAAAATGGTGAATAAAAGAAAAAATAAAAGATGAAAGAGAGAGAGAGAGAGAGAGAGAGAGAGAGAGAGAGAGAGAGAGAGAGAGAGAGAGAGAGAGAAGGAGAGATAGAGAGAGAGAGAAGAGAGATAGAGAGATAGAGAGAGAGCGAGCGAAAGAGAGAGAGAGAAAGAGAGAGAGAGAGAGAGAGAGAGAGAGAGAGAGAGAGAGAGAGAGAGAGAGAGAGAGAGAGAGAGAGAGAGAGAGAGAGAGAGAGAAAGAGGGAGAGAGAGAGTGAACAGACAGAGAAAAAAATAGTGAAAGATAGGAAAAAATTCTAGATAGAGCAAGATGCGACCTGACCACACATTCCGCACAATCTCCGTGACAGCTCGTGACTATCTCTGCTGAGCTGACCAGCGTCAACATTGTTTACGTATACCTACACCAGCACTGAGCGCGCAGAATAAACAAACACCGGTAAATAAAACATGAGCTCACAGTACACAGACCAGGCAGTGACTGCTGGCGCGTGAGGTTCCAACGGTTCTCACAAGTTTTGTCTGTCTGGTCTTCGAGCTTGGAACAACTACTTCTTATATCATCAAAGATAATAATAATAATAATAATAATGATAATAATAATAATAATAATAATAATAATAATAATAATAATAATAATAATAATAATAATAATAATAATAATAATGATAACAATAATAATAATAATAATAATAATAACAACAACAACAACAGCAGCAGCAGAAGCAGCAACAATTGAAGTTGTGGTACTACTAGTAATAGTAGTAGCAGTAGTAGTAGTAGTAGTAGTAGTAGTAGTAGTAGTAGTAGTAGTAGTAGTAGTAGTAGTGGTAGTAGTAGTAGTAGTAGTAATAGTAGTAGTAGTAGTAGTAGTTGTAGCAGTAGTAGTAGTAGCAGTAATAGCAGTAGTAGTAGTTGTAGCAGTAGTAGTAGTAGTAGTAGTAGTAGTAGTAGTAGTAGTAGTAGTAGTAGTAGTAGTAGTAGTAGTAGTAGTAGTAATAGTAGTAGTAGTGGTAGTAGTAGCAGCAGCAGCAGCAGCAGCAGCAGTAGTAGTAGTAGTAGTAGTAGTAGTAGTAGTAGTAGTAGTAGTAGTAGTAGTAGTAGTAGTAGTAGTAGTAGTAGTAGTAGTAGTAGTAGTAGTAGTAGTAGTAGTAGTAGTAGTAGTAGTAGTAGTAGTAGTACTTGCTGCCGCAGTTTTCAGAGAAACCGTTCCTGTGGGCTACCACCGATGTTCACACAACATTCCAGCCCCACTAAAATCTACTCTAACTTAAAATTAGACTTTTATTCTTCTACTTTGGGAATAAGATTGGCATCTAACAGACAGCAGTGCTGTGAATATTTAAGTTGATCCCTTGAACAAAGTGAAAGCTACAGCTGACCAATATCAGGGATCATCTTGTCAGGGGAGCGCGAAAAGAATGCGGACAATTTGATGGGAAATAAAATCTCAGCGAAAAAAGCTTTAAAAAAAAAAAGAAATGATTGTAAATCCTGAGAGAGAGAGAGAGAGAGAGAGAGAGGGGGGGGGGGAGAGAGAGGGAGAGAGAGAGGGAGAAAGTGAGACAGAGAGAGAGAGGGGGGGGGAGAGAGACGGAGAGAGTGCGATAGAGAGAGAGGGAGAGATTGCGATAGAGAGAGAGAGGGAGAAAGTGAGAGAGAGAGAGAGGGAGAGAGTGAGAGAGAGGGGGATGATAGTTTTAACTGCTATCCATAACGTATATATTATAACATGTATGCTATCTTGAGCGAGTGGGGGAGGC
Organism: Elysia crispata; assembly: GCA_033675545.1. Taxonomy (NCBI): domain Eukaryota; kingdom Metazoa; phylum Mollusca; class Gastropoda; family Plakobranchidae; genus Elysia; species Elysia crispata. The sequence continues at coordinate 45,745 of JAWDGP010006142.1, forward strand.
GACAGGTATTCGGGAAGGGAACCCCCTGCATGCCTTTCAGAAGACACAGTGCTCGGCACAGGCTTTTAATCATTAAACCTAGCTTGGCAGGAAGGATAAAATTCCTCAATTCATCCTCATGATGCTGATAAAATTTCATTCCCAATGTGAAAAGATCATGGGGTCAACCCAGGTAAACCTAGCGGGACAGGTGTGAGGACAGGAATAGCGACTGCTTCAGAGGGGGCGCTCTCCACATTAATATTCAGACCCTCAACACCTACAGATGTATAGACCAGTGTCCTCACAACCCAAACTGACGTCAGTTTTTGAGGAATAAGCGAGACAGGATAAGACTTCTTTCAATGGCCTTGGCTGAGTGTTGTTTCTATTAAAACAACAAATACAAACAAACAAACAAACAAACTTTGAAACATATAGACAAGCGCTGTCTCTGCCTGTGGTCTTTCTCCACCTTGTCCCGGTCTGTCACAATCTTGAGTGATTAATTTATTGACGGTGTTTGATTAACTCTTGTAGGCCAGGCCTGCATGCATTCTCGCCTTTGGCCTGGCTGTGTAAGTTTTCCATCTATCAACCGACGCAGTTAGCAGATAGCAGAGAGCTAGAGTCTAGATGCTAGGAGGAAGAATCTGGTCTATGTAACATTCTGTGATGCTCCCAGCCCAGGCGAATACCTCCAGGCTAACCTCAGGTCACAGGTGGAGCTCACTTAGGTGTACATTCATTTCATATCATTTCATATCTCCTACAAAGACAGACAGATAGATAAATAGAGAGATACATAGATAGGTAGATAGATGATAGATAGATAGATAGATAGATAGATAGATAGATGGATAGATAGATAGATAGATAGATAGATAGATAGATGAATAAAAGAATTAGAGAGAAAAACATAGAGATACAGAGGGAGAGAAAGAGGAGAGAGAGAGAGAAAGAGAGAGAGACAGAGAGAGAGAGCGGGAGGGAGGGAGGGGTGGGAGTCCTGGATAAAGATGGATAAGCAAAGAAGTTGTGTTTGAAGGACAGATAAACTTGGGAGGAGAAGCAAGAAAAGGGGCGTGGTCGTCGGCTCCTCTCTCGTGGGATGCTCTAGATGGAGTGAAGCCCGTGGTCCCCCTCCCGCTTACCTGGCAGCAGCAGGATCATCACTACATTCCTGGCATTAGCCGCGACAATACAGGTGTGACCGGTGTCCTCAATTCCGTGAATGTTTTGAGGAGAAATGGTGATGAACGCGCGCCCCAGATTGATAGGTTACGAAAGAAACATTTCATACATCACACTGGAAGGCAGGCTACACTTAGCACAGTCTTTACCATTTCATACATCACACTGGGAGGCAGGCTACACTTAGCACAGTCTTTACCATTTCATACATCACACTGGGAGGCAGGCTACACTTAGCACAGTCTTTACCATTTCATACATCACACTGGGAGGCAGGCTACACTTAGCACAGTCTTTATCATTTCATACATCACACTGGGAGGCAGGCTACACTTAGCACAGTCTTTACCATTTCATACATCACACTGGGAGGCAGGCTACACTTAGCACAGTCTTTACCATTTCATACATCACACTGGGAGGCAGGCTACACTTAGCACAGTCTTTACCATTTCATACATCACACTGGGAGGCAGGCTACACTTAGCACAGTCTTTACCATTTCATACATCACACTGGGAGGCAGGCTACACTTAGCACAGTCTTTACCATTTCATACATCACACTGGGAGGCAGGCTACACTTAGCACAGTCTTTACCATTTCATACATCACACTGGGAGGCAGGCTACACTTAGCACAGTCTTTACCATTTCATACATCACACTGGGAGGCAGGCTACACTTAGCACAGTCTTTACCATTTCATACATCACACTGGGAGGCAGGCTACACTTAGCACAGTCTTTACCATTTCATACATCACACTGGGAGGCAGGCTACACTAAGCACAGTCTTTACCATTTCATACATCACACTGGGAGGCAGGCTACACTAAGCACAGTCTTTACCATTTCATACATCACACTGGGAGACAGGCTACACTAAGCACAGTCTTTACCATTTCATACATCACACTGGGAGGCAGGCTACACTAAGCACAGTCTTTACCATTTCATACATCACACTGGGAGGCAGGCTACACTAAGCACAGTCTTTACCATTTCATACATCACACTGGGAGACAGGCTACACTAAGCACAGTCTTTACCATTTCATACATCACACTGGGAGGCAGGCTACACTTAGCACAGTCTTTACCATTTCATACATCACACTGGGAGGCAGGCTACACTTAGCACAGTCTTTATCATTTCATACATCACACTGGGAGGCAGGCTACACTTAGCACAGTCTTTACCATTTCATACATCACACTGGGAGGCAGGCTACACTTAGCACAGTCTTTACCATTTCATACATCACACTGGGAGGCAGGCTACACTTAGCACAGTCTTTACCATTTCATACATCACACTGGGAGGCAGGCTACACTTAGCACAGTCTTTACCATTTCATACATCACACTGGGAGGCAGGCTACACTTAGCACAGTCTTTACCATTTCATACATCACACTGGGAGGCAGGCTACACTTAGCACAGTCTTTACCATTTCATACATCACACTGGGAGGCAGGCTACACTTAGCACAGTCTTTACCATTTCATACATCACACTGGGAGGCAGGCTACACTTAGCACAGTCTTTACCATTTCATACATCACACTGGGAGGCAGGCTACACTTAGCACAGTCTTTACCATTTCATACATCACACTGGGAGGCAGGCTACACTTAGCACAGTCTTTACCACTTCGCAGTTCAGGCTTCGCCTCTGCTTCAAAGAAACGAATTTTATTTGGTTTGAACATCCGGAGTTTGTGGCTGTCCTTGACTGCGTCTGTGAAGTCATTCTAATTGTTGGTTTCTTTGTTGTTTTATATCCCCCACCCACCTCACGACGGGTTCAGGCCTTTTAGTAAATCAAGCTTCAGCCCCCGTCAAGCAGGCAGAATTGAAAAGGCCAAAAATTCACGTAGCGATGGTGTGCGGCTCGAACTAACAAAGGATGCCCGTACAAATATCAGGGCTAATAACTCTACAGACACAGGCGCTCTAGTCTTACTAAAATAAAAGATTAAATTACGGCACCGAATGTCAAAAGGTGTTCAATCATTTGGGGTCGATGACTTCATTATACAACTGTTCCACCTACCTAAAAAAGATAAAAAAGAACATACGTAATAGTCTACTATTTTCCTTTAGCACGACTCAGGTATAATCCGTGGCAAAGAGTCACAACAAAGCTTATGAAAGAGAAATACCAATATGAAGGCTTGATGCATTGCTGTTTGTATTATCTAAGTTTGTTTTTCTTTTCTATTTCTGTCGCTCTCACTGTCTGTCAATCTTAATCTTTCTCGTTCTGTCTGTCTGACTCTTTGTCTGAATGTCTGTCTGTCTGTCTGTCTCTGTCTGTCTCTGTCTCTGTCTGTCTCTCTCTCTCTCTCTCTCTCTCTCTCTCTCTCTCTCTCTCTCTCTCTCTCTCTCTCTCTCTCTCTCTCTCTCTCTCTCAAGTTGTATTAATTTGAAAAAAAAATCGCAAGTCACCACTGTTGGTTAATGATAACAAACATGAAATATGGGAAAAAAAAAACAAAAAACAAAAACAAAACAAAATAAAACCAAAAAACAACAACAACAAACAAAACAAAAACATAATCTGCTTGGTTTTGATTTGACATTGCCCTACAACCAAATGACAATCATTTAACATTCTTCTCTGACAATTGTTTTTCAAAGAATGCGTGGAATGCTGAAGTGTGATCCTTTCACGTAGGTGTAGATTCAGTTTGGGAAAACCCAAGACCACTCCGTTCAAATGCGTGTCATGACAAATAGTTGTGGTTATTTGTTTGTTTGTTTGTTTATCCTATTTGTTCACGTTGTGTAAGATGAGAGATGGTGATCATAGGTTAAAAATGTCGTCTTGAGATGAAGGCTTCGAAACCAATAAGTTCTGTGGATGAGTTTGGTGCCTCGTCTTGGCAGCCCTGACCTGCCCGATGACGACTTGTTTGAATTGCGATATAAAAATTTCCAGATCTCCTTGTTATTGATAGGTTAGAGCAGAACTTATAGCAATCTGAGGAATTTTGGGGGGAGGAATTGATTTCTCAGCTAGTCTGAGATGAGGGGAGAAGTTTGGCTTAGAGCATACTTTTCTCTGAATCGTCTGTGAGTAAAAACGTTTTGAATGGGTTAAAGCCTTCATTTGTATGAGTTATTAACAACTGTGGATTGTGTTAATGTTAAGGTTAACACTTATAAACATTATGTGCCCTGTTTATGTCAAACTCGTACTCATTATTTTCTGACCAATTACCAAGTAGTTGAGGCGTGCTCCACTGCACCATCTCTTTGCCAAGCTGCTCCGTCTTGCCCTCCCTAACCATAGCAAAGTCCATTCATCGTGGCTTTTAGACGCACACTTCAACCTGCGAGAACAATCAAACCCATCCAAACATCTCTTGCTATCCACGCCCCGTCCAAATCTCTCAGTTGGTCAATGGGACAGTCTCAGCCAAACCATTCCGTAAGGTTTGTGTTTAACATGAGCTTAAATGGAAGTGTCGGACATTTTCTACCATTGAAAAATATTTAAAAAGAAAAATAACCTACACAGAGTGAACTCTTTCCTGTACGCATATTTTCCTTTAAGTTCCAAGTGCACTACAAACAGTCACGCATCAGTGCCCAGTCAAAAATTGTTCGAGACAGATTGTTATAACGATGAATTTAGTGGCAAACTGAAAACGAGGATATTTTTCTTTGTTGCTCAATCGATCTTTCGTTTTGCATGGAATAATGTTTACATTTGTTATCAGCAATGTTACCCCAATGGGTAGGATGGTGTGAAAACACGAAAATCAAAATATTCAGAGAATAACGAGTGTACAATCTTTTTCAACATATTTAATTGGCGTCAAGACAATCACTACTTCTCTTTGTTTGAGAGGAATTGAGGAAGACCTAAGTAGAAAACTTTATAGAATTTTATATTTGTACTTTAAAAACATTCAAGTTTAAACCCTTTTTATGTTATGTCTTAGATTTCACAAGTACAGGCACGAAACATACAAACTTAAAAAGCAATAACAGACTGCTTTGAACAAAAATCAAAGAAAAGAATCTTTATCCTTGGTAGTAATACAATTCTAGACATTAGGCCTACTTGATAAACAGGAGGGAAAAAAACCAATGAATGATTAATAGCTATATTTCTGAAGTCAAATCTTGCACTTTAACTCGTCTTTAACAAGAGCGAATGTAATCTGATGAAAGAGTTCAGCACCTGTTGATCTCCTGTACCTTCCCTCTGCAATATCATTCACGGTTTAGGCCATACAACAACGAGCGATCAACGCTTGTCATTTTTTTTAATTTTCGACATAAGATCCTCACAATGTAATATCTTGTTGTAAAACAGATCAAAACCGTTTACGAAGTCTCTGTAATAACAACACTATTTTCGGAGAGATAGAGCGTAGCGAGTATTAACAGCACTGAATACAAAGGCCTATTTCAGAGGGCTACATGAAGTCTTCACAGGCAGCCACGCAATAGAAATGTTTGGATCGAATATCCAGCCTAGCGCGTGAAGACATTCATCCCGCAGATCAGAGCGGTATGTTAGTCGCTTGCACTTTTATCACTCAAGTTCCTTGACGTGTTACGACAGATGGAAAAGGTTCTAAAGGAGACAGAAAAAACTGGGGCATATCACTGCACTTTTAACCTGGCCTGTCAAAGTCTTGTTGGCCTGTCCTGCTCACATGGCAGGGCGGCCACCCTTAGCCGGGCGCAACTGGAAGAAAATTATCATGGGCTTCTCTTGACAATAATTAAACAGACAAACTAACAAACAAAAAAGAGAGAGGAAAGGGGAGGGGGGAGAGAGAGAGAGAGAGAGAGAGAGAGAGAGAGAGAGAGAGAGAGAGAGAGAGAGAGAGAGAGAGAGAGAGAGAGAGAGAGAGAGAGAGAGAGAGAGAGAGAGAGAGAGAGAGAGAGAGAGAGAGAGAGAGAGAGAGAGAGAGAGAGAGAGAGAGAGAGAGAGAGAGAGAGAGAGAGAGAGAGAGAGAGGAACAAATTGCCAATGTATGAACGATTACCTGTCTGTCCACACGCCTCCCAATCTAGTTTTAGAATATCACAACACAGGAAAGTGTAAGGTTGGTTTTCATATTCAGATAAATATAAGGGGTTGCTGTTGACCACTGTTTAGTACAACTGCTTCTACAGAGCCGAAAAAAAGTCATCAAAACGATACTAGCGTCTGATACAGTAAACGCCCCAAATCCACGACTGATTTTTAGTATTATTGACTTCAAGTATAAAGTCAAAATATTAAAAAAAGATATATAGAAAAAGAAATATGGGGCCAAATACTTGGCAATTGACAATCAGTTCGATTGGATGAGGCTACCAGTCGCTGAATTGAATTTGTAAAACAGAATTTCCAGAGATAAAAGAAATCATTGCGAGTATCACTGCTTAAAACTCTTGCAACAACGTAACACAGTTACAAACGTATAACGCACCCACTCCATTGCCGATGAGGAAAGAAAACGAGGAAAAAAAAAATGAAAATTATGAAACATAAAGAAATCGCATACAGGTTTGTTATTTATTTTTCTTACAAGTGGCAAGCTAAGGTATTCGTGTCCTCAAAGAAAGAAGGAAGACACTCCCTGAAATTTTTGGGCCATGCCAGAACCTTCATTCATAAATCTGTGACCGAAATTTTAGTGAATATAATGAGGAAAAAAAGGAAAAAAAAACAAAACAAAACAAAAAAGAAAAACAATAAAATGGTAAGTGCGATTTCTGGGAGCTCTGTTGATCACTCATAATCCGGATAGAAGACCAGGCAAATTGTGCTGACTTTGAAGGGCTTTGCCGCGAGATCTAGATTAGCTGGTGAAAGCTGTTCTCAGATGTACCGATACTAAACAGGGAACAAAGTAGCTGGGATAAAACTATCTTCAAAACTTCTCTAAATCTTGTGTTTTCCTCATCATTTAAAGGAATGTGACGTAACATTTTGCTTTGGAACACTATTTCTTTTTTTTTTCCCTATAATTGATAAGTTTCGTTTCAAAATAAAAACAAATTCACGCAGATCTTAAGAGAAAATGTTTTCTTTAGGAGATTACACGAAAGGGGAAAATATTGGTAATTTAATAACCAAGTTAACAACTAGCGTCCTGTTTGTTTAGTTTTTTTTTAAGCCAGTATGATGATAGCAAGCACGAGACCTGGCAGATTAATCACACCGACCTTCGTAAAGCAAAATAACTCGTTAAACGTGACTTTGGGGCCACTTCGTAATAATTTCACGTGTATATAGTCGCCTATACTTAACAGGGCAAGGGAAAGGATTGAAATCAACTATGAGATAGATTGAATTTATGTACTGAAACGTAATATGATGAACCTTAAAAATTAATTAGCTATTTAGTTACTTTGATTGGAAATAATTTTTGCCAAGCTAGAGTGCTATGATAAACAAAACTACGGAGAAAAATACAAATATCGACATGGTCCAACTTTCTTTTGGCAGTTCAGTAAAAAGAACCTCTTAAATTTCGTATCTGCTATGTGTCAATGCTTCATGGTATTGGTTTCTGATATACGTCGTTTCTTTTCATGAAACATGAAGATTCACTTTTGGATATAGATGTACAGATACTAATATAAGATACACGCTGTTTGATACAACCCGTTCGCAAAGTGAAACAATGATTGATACTAAAATTAATAATAATAATAATAATAATAATAATAATAATAATAATAATAATAATAATAATAATAATAATAATAATAATAATAATAATAATAATAATAATAATAATAATAATAAAGACTGGTCACCGTGATTCAGATTGGAGCGTCTTCTGTTGGAAATCTAAAACAAACAACCGCAGATGGAGCAGAATGTTTAGGTTCCACCCAGCCTCTTGCCTTAGACTCACATGGGTCCGACAGTTGAAGACCAAACTCCATGAGGCTAACAAGATTTTGTTTTCAATGCTTCCGTCATTCCTGCCTTAGGTGCGGGTTGATTAGCTGTTCAGAAATATACCGCAAACATGATTTATTCATTATTTTTTTTTTTATAATATATTTGGTTTTCTTGTGGACCCCATACGCCCAGCAGCCATCTGACAGGAAGAGCACGGTCTGCGGTGTGAGTTCGAACCCGGGTTGAGCGAATCTCTCACATATTACGGCGTGCGTGTCCCGTCCTAGCCTGGGGCTGTACCACAGTTTTGTTCTTATAGAATCAGGACGGCTGTGCCACAACAGGCATAATTTAATAGACTTAAATATCGGCATAAGCCTATTACTTGTACTCAGCCTTCAGTTGAATCATTGATTGGTAGTCAAGGTAACCAGTATTCACCCAATGAACTAAAAATCCCTGGATGCCTCTCTTCAATATGGAAGAACTGACAAGCTCATATCCCACCTCACGATCCATGGAGATGACAAGTTTAGACTGATTAGGCTATTTATAGAATGAGGAGTTGAAATTTAGCTAAAATTATTCACACACACACACACACAGAACACACATACACGTTTTAACTTGATAACCGTTTCTTTCAAGTGTTACTTTTCACACGGAAGAAACTGTGGCATTCATTTTTCTTTAGCAGCATGAATGAATGGGTAGCAATAAAATGTGGTGAATGAAGCTTGGGAACTTGAATGTGAACTGGTCTACAGTCTGCGGAGATCTAGAGCTTGAATCAACTGGAGCATGTCATCTTTAGAGGCTTGGAATCTCAGCAATACTTAAGTGCCGGTTGAAAAAAATAAAAAGAGCAACGAAAGCGCGCTGTGTCTATCATAACATTAAATTATCTGGTTTCATAATAGAAGGGAAAAAAATCATTTTATCACGTTCGAAGTAAATGACTTACCCGCGTTTTGTAAGAGGCAATTTATCTCCATTTTTACGTACAATATTTGCGTAGGCGTTGAAAATTTAAGCAATTATATAACACAGTGAACTTCATTCACCTTCTATTAACCTTGCGACATGAAAACAAACGCCTCCACCTTTGAAGAATTCTTTAAATGTTTACCAATTCTAGACCTATTATTAGTCCAAAAACGGGCATGGCAAAATGTGTTTTTTAATGCGTAGAAAACATAAAGTGTATGATGTTCAGCTCTACCATCTTTAGGAGGGCGTAGTTCTTTGGGGGGGGGGGGGGGGTAGCAGTAAGGACAACATTCCTGTGCAATACTCTACTGTCTTTCTTGACAGAATCCTGGTATAAAATCAATCGTCAAACTGCTTAGCGATCTTTTCATATTCCTCACGGACAAGGATAGGAATGGACAACTCTCTCTGAAGTAATGATATTAATTTAAAAAAAAAGAAGAGAGGCAATAATTTGACAATAGCAAACCAAAAGGAGTCAAAAGACGTTTTATGTAATTTCTCACAGATAATTATAGGCTAAAAGTCTAATCCAAAGTAGAGTAAGATCTTGATTGAAAATATGAACAATCAATTTAGATCATCTTACAGCTACAACAATTTCGATCGCAAATAGAACAAAATAGAGATGGAGCATTATAAAAGTATTCAGGCCTTTTTATGAAAAAAACATGTATCTGGATCAAAGATAGAACAGTGACTTCCATGACATAGAAGAAAAACAACCTTTATCACACAGAATGCAACAGCTGAGTCAAACAACAGATATTCTTTAACATAAATTATTGGACAGCATCTCTTTCTCTCTATATCTGTCTATCTATCTATCTATCTATCTATCTATCTATCTATCTATCTATCTATCTATCTATCTATCTATCTATCTATCTATCTTTCAATCTCTATCTATTGTCCTTTTTTTCTTCTCCGTCTGCCTTTCCCTTTCTCATTTATGACTTGTTACATAGACTTCCTTTATCTTTCTGTCTCACATCAAACCTTTCTCTGACGCACCCGCGTCATTTTGTTTTCCTGCATATTTTTTTTGGTGATGATTGTTTGATTTTGTTGATATTTTGTCGTGTGTCTGATACATATATACGGTTATCTCGATTTCGGGCTCTTTTTTTTTCAATTTAAAATCTTTATTAATCGCTTGTGCTCCTGAGGCATTGGGGAGCAAAGATGTTATATAAAAGCTATTATTAGAACATCTTTGTTGAGAAGCATCTTTTTCTATTTTCGGTAAGGAAAGATTGTTTCATATCCACAGAGGATCAATCAGATGACAGAAGAGTTTTAAAACCTCAACTTGGTAACCAGAAATGAGACCGCCCTGACTGAGCTGTCAGTAGACTAACATTCAGTAAACTGTCATCAAACACGTTAGAGAGGAGACAATCAGCCGCGGCGTCACTGTCAGGTGCTGCCAGACCACAGGAGACAATCAGCCGCGGCGTCACTGTCAGGTGCTGACAGACCACAGGAGACAATCAGCCGCGGTGTCACTGTCAGGTGCTGCCAGACCACAGGAGACAATCAGCCGCGGCGTCACTGTCAGGTGCTGCCAGATCACAGGAGACAATCAGCCGCGGTGTCACTGTCAGGTGCTGACAGATCACAGGAGACAATCAGCCGCGGCGTCACTGTCAGGTGCTGACAGATCACAGGAGACAATCAGCCGCGGCGTCACTGTCAGGTGCTGACAGATCACAGGAGACAATCAGCCGCGGTGTCACTGTCAGGTGCTGACAGATCACAGGAGACAATCAGCCGCGGCGTCACTGTCAGGTGCTGCCAGACCACAGGAGACAATCAGCCGCGGCGTCACTGTCAGGTGCTGCCAGACCACAGGAGACAATCAGCCGCGGCGTCACTGTCAGGTGCTGCCAGACCACAGGAGACAATCAGCCGCGGTGTCACTGTCAGGTGCTGACAGATCACAGGAGACAATCAGCCGCGGCGTCACTGTCAGGTGCTGACAGACCACAGGAGACAATCAGCCGCGGTGTCACTGTCAGGTGCTGCCAGACCACAGGAGACAATCAGCCGCGGCGTCACTGTCAGGTGCTGCCAGATCACAGGAGACAATCAGCCGCGGTGTCACTGTCAGGTGCTGACAGATCACAGGAGACAATCAGCCGCGGCGTCACTGTCAGGTGCTGACAGATCACAGGAGACAATCAGCCGCGGCGTCACTGTCAGGTGCTGACAGATCACAGGAGACAATCAGCCGCGGTGTCACTGTCAGGTGCTGACAGATCACAGGAGACAATCAGCCGCGGCGTCACTGTCAGGTGCTGCCAGACCACAGGAGACAATCAGCCGCGGCGTCACTGTCAGGTGCTGCCAGACCACAGGAGACAATCAGCCGCGGCGTCACTGTCAGGTGCTGCCAGACCACAGGAGACAATCAGCCGCGGCGTCACTGTCAGGTGCTGACAGATCACAGGAGACAATCAGCCGCGGCGTCACTGTCAGGTGCTGACAGATCACAGGAGACAATCAGCCGCGGCGTCACTGTCAGGTGCTGACAGATCACAGGAGACAATCAGCCGCGGTGTCACTGTCAGGTGCTGACAGATCACAGGAGACAATCAGCCGCGGCGTCACTGTCAGGTGCTGCCAGACCACAGGAGACAATCAGCCGCGGCGTCACTGTCAGGTGCTGCCAGACCACAGGAGACAATCAGCCGCGGCGTCACTGTCAGGTGCTGCCAGACCACAGGAGACAATCAGCCGCGGCGTCACTGTCAGGTGCTGCCAGACCACAGGAGACAATCAGCCGCGGCGTCACTGTCAGGTGCTGACAGATCACAGGAGAAAATCAGCCGCGGTGTCACTGTCAGGTGCTGCCAGGCCACAGGAGACAATTAGCCGCGGCGTCACTGTCAGGTGCTGCCAGGCCACAGGAGACAATCAGCCGCGGCGTCACTGTCAGGTGCTGACAGATCACAGGAGACAATCAGCCGCGGTGTCACTGTCAGGTGCTGCCAGGCCACAGGAGACAATCAGCCGCGGCGTCACTGTCAGGTGCTGCCAGACCACAGGAGACAATCAGTCGCGGCGTCACTGTCAGGTGCTGACAGATCACAGGAGACAATCAGCCGCGGTGTCACTGTCAGGTGCTGCCAGGCCACAGGAGACAATCAGTCGCGGCGTCACTGTCAGGTGCTGCCAGGCCACAGGAGACAATCAGCCGCGGCGTCACTGTCAGGTGCTGCCAGGCCACAGGAGACAATCAGTCGCGGCGTCACTGTCAGGTGCTGCCAGGCCACAGGAGACAATCAGCCGCGGCGTCACTGTCAGGTGCTGCCAGGCCACAGGAGAAAATCAGCCGCGGCGTCACTGTCAGGTGCTGCCAGGCCACAGGAGAAAATCAGCCGCGGCGTCACTGTCAGGTGCTGCCAGGCCACAGGAGACAATCAGCCGCGGCGTCACTGTCAGGTGCTGCCAGATCACAGGAGACAATCAGCCGCGGCGTCACTGTCAGGTGCTGCCAGACCACAGGAGACAATCAGCCGCGGCGTCACTGTCAGGTGCTGACAGACCACAGGAGACAATCAGCCGCGGCGTCACTGTCAGGTGCTGCCAGGACACAGGAGACAATCAGCCGCGGCGTCACTGTCAGGTGCTGCCAGGCCACAGGAGACAATCAGCCGCGGCGTCAGTGTTAGGTGCTGCCAGACCACAGGAGACAATCAGCCGCGGCGTCACTGTCAGGTGCTGCCAGGCCACAGGAGACAATCAGCCGCGGCGTCACTGTCAGGTGCTGCCAGACCACAGGAGACAATCAGCCGCGGCGTCACTGTCAGGTGCTGACAGATCACAGGAGACAATCAGCCGCGGTGTCACTGTCAGGTGCTGCCAGGCCACAGGAGACAATCAGTCGCGGCGTCACTGTCAGGTGCTGCCAGGCCACAGGAGACAATCAGCCGCGGCGTCACTGTCAGGTGCTGCCAGGCCACAGGAGACAATCAGTCGCGGCGTCACTGTCAGGTGCTGCCAGGCCACAGGAGACAATCAGCCGCGGCGTCACTGTTAGGTGCTGCCAGACCACAGGAGACAATCAGCCGCGGCGTCACTGTCAGGTGCTGCCAGGCCACAGGAGACAATCAGCCGCGGCGTCACTGTCAGGTGCTGCCAGGCCACAGGAGACAATCAGCCGCGGCGTCACTGTCAGGTGCTGCCAGGCCACAGGAGACAATCAGCCGCGGCGTCACTGTCAGGTGCTGCCAGGCCACAGGAGACAATCAGCCGCGGCGTCACTGTCAGGTGCTGCCAGGCCACAGGAGACAATCAGCCGCGGCGTCACTGTCAGGTGCTGACAGATCACAGGAGACAATCAGCCGCGGTGTCACTGTCAGGTGCTGCCAGGCCACAGGAGACAATCAGCCGCGGCGTCACTGACAGGTGCTGCCAGGCCACAGGAGACAATCAGCCGCGGCGTCACTGTCAGGTGCTGCCAGGCCACAGGAGACAATCAGCCGCGGCGTCACTGTTAGGTGCTGCCAGGCCACAGGAGACAATAAGCCGCGGCGTCACTGTCAGGTGCTGCCAGGCCACAGGAGACAATCAGCCGCGGCGTCACTGTCAGGTGCTGCCAGACCACAGAAGACAATCAGCCGCGGCGTCACTGTCAGGTGCTGCCAGGCCACAGGAGACAATAAGCCGCGGCGTCACTGTCAAGTGCTGTCAGACCACAGGAGACAATAAGCCGCGGCGTCACTGTCAGGTGCTGCCAGGCCACAGGAGACAATCAGCCGCGGCGTCACTGTCAGGTGCTGCCAGATCACAGGAGACAATAAGCCGCGGCGTCATTGTCAGGTGCTGCCAGGCCACAGGAGACAATCAGCCGCGGCGTCACTGTCAGGTGCTGCCAGGCCACAGCAACAACTTTCCTTTCCGCACTGGGATTGGAACCAGTTGATGTCACTGCAATGTTGACAAAGCAACCTTATAAATCCCAGTCCTAGTCCCTATTCCTCTCCTCCTTCTCCACCTGCTCCACTTCCTCTACCTGCAGAGATCCTGTCTGCCAGCTGAGTGAGTGAGTCTTAAATCTGAGGAAAACATAACGTTGCGACATAGATAAATAACAAAAAAACAAAAAAACAGAGAATGGATAAGTTGTTGATGTTATCTCAACTTTCTGGTGTGTCCACAAGATAGACTGATGTTTGTTTGTTTGTTTGTTTGTTTTTAAAACACGTCATGCCTATGACGGAATTATCATGGCTTCTCCTCCACATAGATACAACGCGCTATATATCCACCCACGTATCTGCCAGACATAATTCTATAGGTCTCTCAATCTTTCCTCTTCTATATCTTATTTTCTATCTGTTCTATCTTTCTGTCTAGCTTATAATGTAAATATTAAATTCCCGACTTTACCCGGACTAATATGAATTTAGGTGACCACATAGTCTATTCATCCTATTTGTTCTGTAGCAGATTCCAGACTGGACTTATCCTGGCCTTACAACAAATCCTGTCTGGAGTACTCCGGACCTACAGAAGCTGTGAAAGTAATGATGTGACTGGCGAAAGGGCGGTACCTCGATTGTGGGCAATGAGAGAGAGACACTGAGAGACTAAAGCTCGCCACCCAGGAGACATCGTCAGGCTGCTGCCCTGTGATTACACAGTCATAGGCTTGTAATTATCGAGGTCAGGACGCAGACATCGCAATACGAGATGGTACACCTTACTGGCAGAAAAAACGGAGGAGTGGAATAATTTCGAAGAAAAGGTGGAAAAAAGGATCAGACAGGGGGGCAGGGAGGAGACGGGAAAAAAGAGAGAGAGAAAGAGAGAGAGAGAGAGAGAGAGAGAGAGAGAGAGAGAGAGAGAGAGAGAGAGAGAGAGAGAGAGAGAGAGAGGTCGTTAGACAGATAAACAAATAAAACTTTGAGAGAGAGACAGAGATAGAGAGAGAGAGACAGAGATAGATAGAGAGACAAAGATAGATAGAGAGAGAGGTAGATATAAAATGATCCAGGCAGACATACAACAGATACATGGAGGATGTGTGTGTAACAAAATTGAGGGCGGGTGGGTTGGTTGGGACACAAAATTAGTAGAGAAAAGATGACTTTACAAATGACCTTTACAGTGAAAACTACTGCTAGTTCTGTCGATTAATACTGGGAAATGCATGAGAAACTGCCCCCAAAATTTAAACAAGAGGCAAAACTTTCCCACACCAAATGTCATCCTCTACCAATTTTTTTTTCCAATTTTGTACAAGTTAACGAAAGACGAAAAACCATGTCTAAGTTTTTATGAGATTCTTTTCTAAAAAATAAAAATAATGAAACCGCACTTTAAAAAATATAACATTTGGACGTGAGGTGAGCTCTTCTGTCAATCAAGTCTTGACGATCAACAACCAAAACAAGATCGTGTATTAAGGAACATAGCACCCACAGTAAGGTTGTTTTGTTGAGTACGGCTCCTCTAAGTTCTATAGCGTTATCTTAAAAGAGAGGTCAATGATATTTATAAATTTCCATGTGTGCCTTATACAGAGTTAGAAGTTTAATGCCAAGCCAAAGATAGAGCATGTCAGATAGGATCCGAACTGCAACCTTCATCACTGTTCTCGTGAGCTCAGTTGGTAGCTCTGTTTATTGAGTTTTCTGATGCCCAAATCTTGGACAAGATAGAGCATGTCAGATAGGATCCGAACTGCAACCTTCATCACTGTTCTCGTGAGCTCAGTTGGTAGCTCTGTTTATTGAGTTTTCTGATGCCCCAATCTTGGTCAAGATAGAGCATGTCAGATAGGATCCGAACTGCAACCTTCATCACTGTTCTCGTGAGCTCAGTTGGTAGCTCTGTTTATTGAGTTTTCTGATGCCCAAATCTTGGACAAGATAGAGCATGTCAGATAGGATCCGAACTGCAACCTTCATCACTGTTCTCGTGAGCTCAGTTGGTAGCTCTGTTTATTGAGTTTTCTGATGCCCAAATCTTGGTCAAGATAGAGCATGTCAGATAGGATCCGAACTGCAACCTTCATCACTGTTATCGTGAGCTCAGTTGGAAGCTCTGTTTATTGAGTTTTCTGATGCCCAAATCTTGGTCAAGATAGAGCATGTCAGATAGGATCCGAACTGCAACCTTCATCACTGTTCTCGTGAGCTCAGTTGGTAGCTCGTTTTATTGAGTTTTCTGATGCCCAAATCTTGGTCAAGATAGAGCATGTCAGATAGGATCCGAACTGCAACCTTCATCACTGTTATCGTGCGGTCAGTTGGAAGCTCCGTTTATTGAGTTTTCTGATGCCCAAATCTTGGTCAAGATAGAGCATGTCAGATAGGATCCGAACTGCAACCTTCATCACTGTTCTCGTGAGCTCAGTTGGTAGCTAGCTCTGTTTATTGAGTTTTCTGATGCCCAAATCTTGGACAAGATAGAGCATGTCAGATAGGATCCGAACTGCAACCTTCATCACTGTACTCATGAGCTCAGTTGGAAGCTCTGTTTATTGAGTTTTCTGATGCCCAAATCTTGGTCAAGATAGAGCATGTCAGATAGGATCCGAACTGCAACCTTCATCACTGTTCTCGTGAGCTCAGTTGGTAGCTCTGTTTATTGAGTTTTCTGATGCGCAAATCTTGGTCAAGATAGAGCATGTCAGATAGGATCCGAACTGCAACCTTCATCACTGTACTCATGAGCTCAGTTGGTAGCTCTGTTTATTGAGTTTTCTGATGCGC
>JAWDGP010006142.1:70000-87500 GCA_033675545.1 Elysia crispata
ATAAATGACAAGGACCATATAATTATAGTGGATTCGATTCAAGCCATCTCCTTGGGTGTATGAATTTTGACTCCCATCTTCTGAGATTCCTGTTGATCATTTTATTTGCACTGCTAGAAACGTCTTGAGAGAAGTTGTAAAGAGCTGGCTACACTCCCCGGCTAGCCAGCAGCGGGTAAAACTGCCTCTCCTGGCAAGGAGGTCTGATGGAGCAATTCAAGTCTCCTCCCTTCATAGACAGATAACAAGCTCTGTTTGCATCAACAGGTCTCCAAGATAAAACACAGCTTTCCTTTTCCCAGCAATAGTTTTTCTTGAAGATAATGAGGAAGCTAGACTACCCAGAATGCTGTGGGTTAAACAAAACAAGCCCACGCAGATTTACAGAACGATAGTTTCATAGTTTACAGTTTCAGTGGAAACTGGGGCCAAGGTTCTGAGGTGTCCATGCTTGACCCCAACCATGTCACTTATTTTGGTAATCACTACCGTGGTAAAGATACAAGATCTAAAATCAATTAGTTGCTATTATTTGGTTACAAAATAAAAAAAAAAGTTTTTATATGAAGCTTGATTTGAGCAAAAGAAAAGAAACTAAACTTATAATTTCTTTCCTAAATTTCATTGCCCTAACATTAGTGTGTAACAGTCGTATGTACACAGACAAGCTTTCAGAAAAAAGGAAGAAGCAGGGTAAAATGATCTACAGAGAGACACAAAGAAAAAGTTTGATAGATATATATGACCGGATATTTGGAGTGTGTGTGTGAGGGAGAGAGAGAGAAAGAGAAAGTGAGAGATACAGAAACGGACAGACAGACAGACAGAAGAACGCAAAAGAGAGAGAGAGAGAGAGAGAGAGAGAGAGAGAGAGAGAGAGAGAGAGAGAGAGAGAGAGAGAGAGAGACAGAGACAGAGACAGAGACAGAGACAGAGACAGAGACAGAGACAAACAGACAGACAGAGAAATAGGCGACAGGCAGACAGTAACTGGTAAATAATGAAGTACAGACAAAGGCACGTAGACAGAGACCGAAGCAACAAGAATTTCCTTGAAACTGCCAAGTTCTCGCTTGCCCTGAGTCTGTAACGTAGCGGTACTCACCAGCAGCGATGAAGATGTGGCTCGAGTGAGCGGAGAATCCATCAGTCTAACATTGACTCAACGGATTAACATGCACATGTTGCCACCCGGAGTGGAAAGATAATGAAGGCTCACTGTCTGTCTGTGTACTACATGCCTATGTCTCTCTTTCTCTCTCCTCCTTCTGTTGAAGCCTCCTAACTCATAAGGTTAATAAAAGCTGGACAATAGAACTAGGTAAGAATCGTAACTCGTAACCTGGAGCATTGAATCAGAAAATTGTATTAAAAAAAAAGCGATAAATACAATGCTCTTGGTGGCAATGAAAATAAAATGTATTATTTATCATTACGGTAATAGTAATGGTGATGATGATAATAATAACGTTGATAATAATAACCTATTATTGACGGATCTTTGCGGAAAATGGGGACCATCTAACCGAGCATTTCTCGACCATCTAGGCACGACAAAATTAGCATAGAGTTGTAAGCCGCCCTGAGGAATTTTTTTTTTTTTTTTTTTTTTTTTTGGGGGGGGGGGTGGGCGGGGGGGGGTAGAAGGTATATTAAAAGCAGAAATGTGATTATCATTTTCTTGAATGAAGAAGGTACATGTGCGGATTACTTCCTGTAAGCACATCTGGGCACGGATAGCAGGAATAAAACTGAAAGCAGGCTTTCAATGTAGGTGGCGGCAGTTCTGAACCGTCTGGAATAAATCTACATGTTATAGATATAGAGTAAGAAATTGGTAAAGAACCTGAAAAACAGTTGTTTGGACAAAAAGTCTAGATCAAGAACCTAGATATTTACAGCAGCTAAATGAATTCATAAGGTCAAGATACAGATCTAGATTTACTTGAAGGCTTAGAATTTCAAAAGATTTAAGATTCAAACCTAGATTCTGTGTAAAGAGTTATAGAGAAATCTAGATTAGAGATAAAGATAGAAATCAAGATCATAGCTACGGTATTTAAAACAGACACATACCAGAGTCCAGTTCATAGAATGGAATTCGCAGATTGTCATAAAAATAATAATAATAATAATAATAATAATAATAATAATAATAATAATAATAATAATAATAATAATAATAATAATAATAATAATAATAATAGTAATAATGCTCTTTCTGTAGTTTTACTATCTGATTCAGAGATGACAGAGAGGGCATCCGGGTCAAATAAGGAAAAAAAAGCGATAAAGAGAGAGAGAGAGAGAGAGAGAGAGAGAGAGAGAGAGAGAGAGAGAGAGAGAGAGAGAGAGAGAGAGAGAGAGAGAGAGAGAAAAGGGGGGGGGGGACATGTTCTGTTTTCGCGAATCCTTTTAACCCCTCTAAAGCGCAGCAGTTAGGAAGATATTGAATGTAGTTAGATATTTGAAGATTAACCTGTCGAACGGTTAGTGAAAACAATTCAATCGATCTGTGTTTGTAAGAACACCATGGAGGTTTATTCCGCATTCCCCCACCCCCTGCCTCCAGAGTTAAGGTAGTAGAGGTATTATGCAAAGAGACTTCTCCGCTAGCAGAGTTAGCAGCGCTATATCAGGAAAAAGTCTAAGGTAGGTTTTTTTGTTTTTGATGAAATACCATGTTTACAAAGACAACTATTCTAATAAAGTTGCAGAGATTAAAAATCTGACATGTGTACTTGCGAGTAAGTGATTCTAGCTTTCCCTCCCAGCAGCATAATCAGTACATCCTACAGGCGAGGCAAACCTAGCCCCCCACCCGTGATGTGCTGGCAGCACAAATAACAGGAAACGCTCCTCACGCGAAGAAAAACTCAGTTAATTATAGATCGCCAATTTCCTGTTGAGAATGTTCTAGAATATATGGAGCTCAATCTCTATATATAGTTATTCTCACAATTTTCAGAAGTAAACATGATTTTAATTTTTACAGTTAATTTTGATTAGGATAACTTTCTTTTCCCTGTTATCAATTAAAATCATACCCGGATGTGAAGGCGAATTATTTTGAATTTCTTCTCACCTGGAGAAATTGCTGTTACTTTCGATTGGCTTTCTCTCCCAGTAACTGGATTATTCTTTATCTGAAATGTAAATATTGGTGGTGGGAGGCTCTAAATCAAGACGCGCCTGATGAAAAACTTTGATCCTCTGCTGAGCCTGGCCTTTACATGTGTTCAAGACGTTGAACGGAGGGAAAAAATCAATAATCTCTTTTTCTTTTCGTTATATTTGTAAATTCCAAGCAATGAAAAAATCGATATTTTTATGGGTTTTTTTTTAACACTTGAAACAATACTTTATAGAAAGTGACTTGAAGTTCCGTTATTTTGCTCAATGATAAAAATAGACTTGCTTAAACATTTTGTTCAATACCCATTTTCCCAATATGTGTCCAGCTCTCCTTTTTATTGGTTCGCACTGAGAAAAAAATGCACTCATATAATTTTATGGGTGGGGAAAAAAATGTAATAGACGCTTTATAATTCGTTCTTTTTTTTTGAAAAAAAAAAAAAAACAACAAAACCAAAGTTATTTTGAGGGTCATGAAGCAATCTTGATACCACCCCCCCCACACACACACACATATATACACACACACCGTGACAGCACCAAAAGACTTCCTGTATTGTGCCCGAACCCGAATTTCTTGAACATTGAGCGAAATTTGCGCTTGCGTTCAAATTATTGAATAAAAACGTATTAACGGTGAAAAGTTTTGCAAGCTGCACACAAATACACGGCTTCGTCGGGTTTTGATTCATGGAACCCACATTTTGTACCACACTTTTTAAACTGTAGCTTCGTGATCTTAAAACACTGACAATCTTTGGGCGATTGACCATGGTTCACAGGCTTCGCTCTTCAAAACTCATATAACAAAGAGCTCTAATATCTAGAGTCGGGTAGGTGGAGGAGATGAGTATACAGTTCTATCTACTAGACTTGGCCAATATTAGCTAAAACTACCCGCTCCCAAGGGGTGTGGCTGATTGGCAAAGCTAGGTTTATAGCAATATTACAATCATGTTTCACCCTTTACAATTTTAAGATCGCATTTACAATGGACAAATTAGAAAAGGCATTTTGTTGCGTTTCGTGACAAAGGGAGTGACACCGTGCAACATATCGCATTTGGCGAGTCTCAGTCTTGCAGCATATTGTTTTAGATCATTTTCTGGCCTTGCGACATGGCTTTGCTACATCCGATCAATCTTACCCTAGCGGCATGTCAGGCTAGGCCGCTGTCTACTCGTGCAACATATCTTATAATATGCAGCCAGTCTCTGTTCATACCTGTCCGTGCAGCATGCTGTATCCGACCACATACCGCTCATGCGCCAACTTTCTGTAATGAACACCAGTCTGTTTTCGCGTCACACAGACACATCATAATGCTCGTTTGCTAATTTTAACTTCTATCTATCGGTGCAAAAGATGTTCTAATAATAGCACTAGTGCTATTATTAGAATATCTTTGATTGCTGCAGGCGAGAAGAGCTTTTTTCTGAAAGCTCCCAGGATGCAACGGGGCGATCACTTAGCAGAAGACAGAGCTGGACTGCTGTATGCATCACTGTAAGAAGTGAACCACTAACGATTCTTCTGCTCCTTCCCAGTAATATACCTCCTGACAGCTCCCTCACCTCGGTCTCCCGTCTCACTTCCTCAATTGCTTATGCATTGATCCTCAATGATGAAAAGGAGCGAAATAATAAAAATTATAATAACGTTTAACAAACAAAATGCAAAGCGGAAGGTATCCCTGGAAAAGTCACTTTCCCCGATAAATCTTCCCTCACCTTAAGAAAGAGAGCTCCGTAATTAATGAGTTGTAGAGTAAACGGTAACGTGAGAGATTAATATTTATTGGGAAACATTTGGCAAGCCACGCGATGTGAAAAGGTCAAGGACAAAGAGTCACGGACTCAGAATGACAGGTCTCTAAGTTCATTGATTTTCTTAGGTATAAAAACCTTTCGCTTCTATCAAATAAAGATTGCATACAAAGGATTTTGTTTTTATTGTCCTTTAGCTTCCGAAGATACTTGCAAAAAAGAAAACTGATGATAACTCTTTTTTTCGCCATTTTGTAAGGAGTTTTTTTTTTACTACCCTCGAATCACCACTACCCTAGATTCCGATCTTAAATGTTATTCTTTTCCCCTTTAAATCATATTTAATAATGAAATAATAGAGAATTTTCAAATTTCGATTGAAAGCCTTCCCCGACACAGTGAAAGAGATCAATGATTTATGCCTTCTTTATCACGCAATCTATGTATGTATACATATATATACATACATAAAATTTCTCCTGTAGGTTACAGAAGGTGAGTATTTAGATTCTACTATATCGTCATGTCTGAGGTAACATTTTTCGTCGGTCAATTAAATAACACAAACATCGCACTATAAAGTATCAGAAATCCAACAATAAACGTTCCCTGACCCACGTAATCCCTCACCCGCGGCCGCCCTGACTTGACTATGTCTAACTACTGATATTGTCGTAGCTTGCCATGTGATAAAGCTCACACCCACAATAATTGGTCGGTCTGGGTTGATGCAGGAAAACGTGCTCACACCCAGGAGAGATGCCAGGTTATCAAACAACTCTAATCTGATTGTTTACCAGTTTCCTCACGCCTTCCTGTCCTCCACGTCACCAGCTAAAGGCCTGGCCTCTGGCCTCTGGCACGACTACACGACAATATTCAAGCAGCAGATTTATCAACTTTCATTGTTTTAGATCGCCGCGCACCTGTAAATCTGCCTTCTCAGAAAAGGTAATAAACGTTAATACCAATTATTATCGGCCTGTCCGCTCTCACTCTTTATCTTTTTAGTTTCCTCCATAAAACAGACGTCGCAAATTACAATACGGCTGTGATCTTAATATACACACATTCTTTCAAAAAAAGTCCTTTAGACCGAGGGGTTACAAGAGCTTTTTGTGATCTAGAGGATCATAACCGATAAATAGAAGATGTTGATGAAAGTACGGTCCCACCTTGATATTAGTTCTATAATCTTGCTGCTGGTCATGCTAATTTTCTTTTCTCTCTCTTTAGACGTTTTACTTTCTTTAAGCTTTTGTGTTTGGCTCGAAAAACCTCAAAAATATAAATTATAGTCCAGAGGGAGGCTTAAAGAAAAGGCATCTCACAGGTGGGCGTATTTTGTCTGAAAGTGTATTTTTTTCTCATTGCGCGGATATAGAAACTTCGAAAATACAAATTAAAAAAATCGAAAACATCGCAAGATACGAGACAGTTAAAATATGGAAAAAGATTAACAGCAACTACAACAACAAAAACAACCTGAAGCGGGTGAAAATTTTAAAAAATCCTGTAATTTATGCACGGTGACGTCGTTTCTTTTCTTCTTCTTGAAGAGAACAATCATTCTCCAAACAATAAGAATAGACTGGCTCTGTCGCAGAAAGGGAGTTGTGTGAGGAAATTGAAAAGTTCAAAAAAGGACGATTATATCTATTTTCTGTCTGGAAAACAATTTAAAAATCCAGTGTTTAAAATCAGCAAAGGTTAGAGTTCGTTTCGGCCATAATAATTATACTTTTTGTGTTCTTTGTTTTATGATCAGTAAGGGGGAAAGGTAGACATAAGTGTGAGTTCCGCAGCCAGCACGGCGTTGCCAGTGAAATACATCAATTTTCGCCACTCTGGTGTTTTTCGACACTTATCTTGTTTGCGAAAGATCAAGATGTATTTATTTGTAATCATTTAACAATAGAAAATCACATGGATTAACTTTAGCAGCAAGGGAAAAAAAAGAAAGAAGAATGGGTTTTGCAACTATTGTTAACCTTACGCAATATAGTTAAACAGTGCAAAGATATTTTGAAATAAAATAAAAAAGGGGACAGTTGCCCTTTTTCATTTACAATTGAAACAGCTATTTGGGGCGCAGAGAGTGAGTGAGTGAGAAAAAGAGATAGAAAGATCGATAGAGAAAGAGAGCTTGAATAAGAGGTAGAGAAAGACAGACAGACAGACAGTCAGATAGACAGACAGACAGACAGAGAGAAAGAGAGACAGCAAATAAGGAAAAAAGAAAGTGGACAAGGGTTCGTGTTTTATATATATATATATATATATATATATATATATATATAGATAATTTGTCGCACAGGGCTCTTATATAACGCCTCTTTGGTATGATTCTACCTTTTGTCTCTTCTGTCTCTACCTCTTTGAATATTTTATATATATATATATATGTGTGTGTGTGTGTTTTATAGGTTTCTATCCACCTATTATCTGTTTATCTTTCTACCTGTCAATGACTCGCACTCTTCACTATTTCCAGCCAATTCTTATCTCGCTTTGCTCTTTTTATAGTCTCTCTTTCTTCGATTCGTCTGTGCGCCCCCCCCCCCCCTCTCTCTCTCTCTCTCTCTCTCTCTCTCTCTCTCTCTCTCTCTCTCTCTCTCTCTCTCTCTCTCTCTCTCTCCTTCTGTGTCTCTTTTTCCTCCTTTCTGAGCATTATTACTTCTTTGCGCCGGCTGTTGCCCTATTCAGCCATAATAAGCCTTTATAACTTTGATAATAGTTAATCTGAACCATAATTGTAAAAAAAAAGCACGTAGGCTAAAGAGAGAGAGAGAGAGAGAGAGAGAGAGAGAGAGAGAGAGAGAGAGAGAGAGAGAGAGAGAGAGAGAGTAAGAGAGTAAGAGAGAGAAAAGCTGTTGTTTCTATTTTCTGCATGAAGGTAAATAACACCAGGTGTGAAGTGCCAATATTGCCTCATGCCTGGCCAGGATTACCGGGGTTTTCCCCAGGTCTCCAGCCCTCGCGCGCCCCCGCACGCACGCACTCACTCACGCACTGTACCACTCACGCGCACAGCGCTGCTCATTGTTCTGGTAAACAAAGGGGTGAGCTGCCTTCCCTACGTCTCTCGGAGCGCGGACAGGAGGCGATCAGTACTAGCATTATTATTATTGTTGTTATATAGATATATATTACCATTATCATCAGACATCGTGCAAGTGTGAGGTACTGGCTGATCCATAGTTCTGAAATGTCTCCTAAACCTCTGTCAGAGCTTTATAGTACAGGGGATAAGACATACAGCTTCGCCATATCCACGCACCTTGACTGTTACTGTAGTTGTCAGGTCCAAACTCTAGATCTTTCCACGGCGTCTGGGTAAAACAAACCAGCAGTTTGAGAAACTTCTCCTCTCTGGGATAGCTATTGTCTTTATTCCTTTCTATAATTTAAGACGCACATGCGGCTTCGTTTTGCATTTTTATCCCCCCCCCCCTCCCTTTACCCTGTCGCCTCGAAGCTTCAAGTACCTCTCAGGGAGGTTTATACCTTTGTACTTTAAGCTTCTAGGTCAAGGTTTGGTTGAGTAAATATCGTTGTGCAGCCAGAAAGGGGAGTGAGAGTGAGAGACATAAGCAGTCAAATAAATAAATAAATTAGGAATAAAGTAGAGAACGCTCTCTAGAAGGTGAGCTATGGATTTATTGCAATAACGAGAAAGAGAGAGAGAGAGAGGGAGAGACAGAGGCAGAGAAAGAGAGAAAAAGAGAGAGAAACAATAAGTGAGAAAGAATGAAAAAAAGAAGGAGAAGAAATGCTAATGCCAAGTAGCGTGGAGGTCAAGGGAGAGAAATTGAAAAAACGACTAGAAAGGTATGGGGATAGACAGAAAATTTATAAAATATAGTGGATAAACTGAACGATAGAGAAAGAGAGGCGATTCGAGAGATGACGTGAAAGAGAACTATTGTAAGAAATAAAGGCATACATAAATTTATGTAATATTTTCACTTTACTGAACAGCGGAAATAAACTCGATCAACACACATGTATATTGTGTGTGTGTGTGTGTGTGTATATATATATATATATATATATATATATATATAGATAAATAGATAGATAGATAAAGTTTAGGAAGTACAAATCAGAAAAGTGCTCAACCTTAAGATTAAAAGAGCTAAAAAAAATTAATATAATAATATATCAACGAGTCTAAGATTCTATTCTAACGGTCAAATGTTCGATGCAAACTGAAAAAGTCTCTTACAAAATACAGGAGACCATTCGGAATCGAGGACTTTCAGCTTCTCAGGGGAGGGTTCATGTCATTGACAAGACCCTCCCCTCCCCCCCCCCCCCTCTCTCTCTCTCTCTCTCTCTCTCTCTCTCTCTCTCTCTCTCTCTCTCTCTCTCTCTCTCGCTCCAGCTGCTAGATGAAGATAGTGAAGTATTAGACTGCAAATATAATAATATTCTAGCTCCTACAGGACTACTTTGATGTTGTTTTCTTAAGTTAACTTCATCTATAGAGACCTGGCGGAGTTATTCTTTTCGGATCTGGGCCTGTAAATACATGAGAAAGCAGTTAATCTTTCACGTCATTTATCTATTTCTGTATAGATCTGAAAAGAAATCGTTGTCACATAATTATGATTGTTAGAATCTCCAAGCCCTTGAACCGTCCTAACTTCTCCCAAGCTGAGTGTCGCCTCGGGGCACAGTAGTCGGCCCACAGGAAGGGCCGTCAGAAAATATCGATATCGACCATCAGATTAACGCTGTTACAGTGGGCGGACCTGGCGAAACAATGGTCTGTTTAGAACACGAAATGCGAACTCAGATACTCACCAGATCTAGAAACAATTGCGCTGCGTCATAAGTCGAAATTCCTAAGCTTTTACATAAAGAGAAGTTATAAATGTTGACCACGCATGTACGCTGGCGTTTTTTTTTTTGTTTTTTTTTTTCTTTTACATGTTCAACAGCCACTCTCAATTAGTGGAAAATGTGACATTAAAACTAAGTCCCTCATGCACCTGAAAAATCATAAATTTTTTATTTCAAAAAAGAGAGCAGTCCCCCACGTATAAGGATTGGTAAAGTTGTGATAACAAAAATTCTAGAATGTTAGTTTCTTATAATATTATAACGATAGCGCTAGCGCGTTACTGGGTATTTGCAGGGTTAGGGTCCTGGGTCTATGGGGACAGAGGGGCCATGGTGGATACAATAAACTGGCCAGATTTCGCTGCATATTAAAATTAAAGCTCTGTTCGAATCAAATGATTATCTTGTAAAAATCTAAGGGCTTCTTCTGTATAAGCATTTGCGTACAAAATATTGACCTTGTTTTTGACTATTTTTAATAACAATCTGGTCATTTGTCGGGCGATTTGTTTAAATCCAACTTGGATCACAACACTGCGGTATTACTGGTTATTCCTCTCTAAAATGTCATTTATGTGGCTAACACTAGCGTCTTACTTCTCTCTAAAGTATTAGTTATGTATCTGACGCTAGTTGGTTACTCCCCTTTAAAATGTTAGTTATGTTTGATTCAGTTGTTGTGTTGCCTTTCAAAGTTCTGGTAGTCATTCTGAAGGCAGAGATTCTGAACTTGTCAGGCCTTTTTTGTGCGTTGCGGAGGACATACGCTTTACACAGACACAGGCCAGAGACATTGACGGTCCGAACAGAATGCACTGCTATTTGCAGATCAACATGAAATGTTTAACACATGAGAATTCTCTCGATCTAGACAATCTAACTGCAGGTACCTAAACAATTTGGCGTATGCAGACTCTTTCATATCTGCTAGGATAAAAAAAAACACATGGCGTGAACCATGAAGATTTGGAAAAAAGGGATGGATATTTAAATATTTTCGTGTAGGTACTGTCCAGTTGTCATCATGACAATCAGAGGACCAGAGTCATTCACCAGCTGCACCTTGAGTTTGCCGTTTGGTGTGTTACAGTCTGCGGGTATTGTTAGCACATGCGGTGGACTAGACTACAGTCTGGCGCGGCATATTATGCTCATGCTTATGTCGTCGGAAGTAACTTTGTTGAAGCATGTGGACTTCCTGCACATAACACTTTACTTTGTAAATATCTAGATCTAGATCTAG
Source organism: Elysia crispata (assembly GCA_033675545.1). Taxonomy (NCBI): domain Eukaryota; kingdom Metazoa; phylum Mollusca; class Gastropoda; family Plakobranchidae; genus Elysia; species Elysia crispata. Next base: position 80,993 of record JAWDGP010006142.1, read on the forward strand.
CACTAGTAGTCTTAAGTAAACGGCACAATAGTCACTGCTTCGGGCGTTTTAATCAGACGTTCTAGATCTAGCTTGATCTAGATCTAAGTCTAGTTATGTATGGAAAGATTTGGCATCAGGTGCATCTGTTTGTTTCGGAGTACTGTATTTAAACTCATTTACAGAGTAAGTTTATGAGTGACATCTTACGGCCTCAGTCCATAGTAGGGAGGCACCGCTTTCAGGCCGGAGCTTAATTAAAACTTTGTTTCGCCATTTTTACATATTGAGAAACTTGAAAAATTTGTTGGCTTAAATCTCAGTAGAAAATTAACCACGTAAGTTGCAATTTTTTACATTTGGCCAGGAAAATGCTGGTAGGGTGCCCTTTTTATGCTTGTTGTCATGGAAAGGAAGTTTGTTGTGATCAAAACTAATATGTCGGACGATCCTAGCAACCGCTGAAACGAAAAGACAAAGTTTTTGCTCAGTCTAAACATCTGCTTGTCTTCATTCATTTGTGGTTAGGCCAATAATAATGCGACGCCTCAGTTTACATTTGTTCTCTGTCTAGTTTCACTAAAATTAGATCTAGCGTCAATTTCAATCCCCTAAAATCCGTATCTATATGCCTATTAATTTTAGAACCAACAGTCAAGCAAAATGGGTCAATTTTTCTTACATTTGTTCCATGTCTAATATATGAGAATAGGATGAATGAAAGTTTAAAAGCCATTTTCTCAAAACTACGTCATGTGGACATAGAATAAATGTACAAAATATAAAAAACTATTAATTTTACAGATTTTTAAAAAAAAACATCATATAGGTTTAAATAACTGCGCGGCTAAGAATTCCCGCAAAGCAGTGTACTTTATGTACTTAATGCGAAAATTCACAGCTTTCTAAGAGTTCAAAAGGATCTAAAAACAGACTGGGAAAGTACAGAGTTAGTCGATTTCCTTTATTGCACTGATAGGGGATTTTCAACTACAAATGGTGCAAAATGTGTCAGACCGAGACAAATCACTAAGCTGAGAATAATATTTTTTTTAAGCAGTATCAAAATAATTCTAGTTACATCTAGATTTGGATTAAATCATGGATCATTCACCCCAGATAAGTAGACTTAGCTGTGAAGCGCCTACGTAATCCGCAAGATAAAATGTGCTTTTTTTTTCAATCTTAATTTTATTAGATCTAGATATAGAAATTCATCGACGAACTATTCATGAAAAAAAATTGTTCATTAAATATAGATCAATAAATCTTTCGACCAACTTGACATTGTGTTGTTTCCGTCCTTGCTCTAATAACATCAGTGCAGGGCTTTAATTTGCGTCAATCTTGTGGCTGATTTTATTTCATTTTATCTAAATCTAGATCTATACTGAGTCTTTAGAAGCCTTAGCACGTGCACGCAAAATTAAAAAAAAAAATGAAAAGATTTTATCAGCAGCTGCAACAAACAATGTAATAATAATGCTTAAGTTAAGTTAGTTTATATTATTTTAAAATAATGTGTGGCTCAATTTCTTTGTTCCAGATTTACTTGAAACATACAACTTTTACCAGTTAATGTTTAGTCCGATTGGACACCTTGAAGGCTAAACTTCCCTGGCTCTTAAGTTGACCTAAGATTTGTGAGGATAGTAAATGCTCAGATCATAATTTAAAGACGTACACAAAAGGAAAAAGTGTGTGAGAGATAGAAAGATTGAAAGGGGAATAATAATGGCCATTAGGATTAAGCACCTTAATCAATTCTAATTAAATTTGTGGAGAAAATATAGATTTTTGGAATTAGGAGAAACTTGGAGAAGATTTGACTTTGACTTTGATATTATTCACAGAGAGAGAGAGAGAGAGAGAGAGAGAGAGAGAGAGAGAGAGAGAGAGAGAGAGAGAGAGAGAGAGAGAGAGAGAGAGAGAGAGAGAGAGAGAGAGAGAGAGAGAGAGAGAGAGAGAGAGAGAGAGAGATGGACGAGCCCTGTTGGACATGACGAGAAACTAGAGTTGAACTCCCAGAACCCCCGAGTGAGTGAAATCAGATCAAGTCTGGTAATTCCTCTGCCAGGTGGGCCAGAGAGGACTGACCCTTTTTGAGGTCAGCAGTTTGAAGAGGTCAAATAAGTGAAGAAGCTCTGGTAGTATCACCGCTGGTGGAGGAGAGGGGAGGGGGGGGGGGGCGTATAGGTTGTCTTGTACATGTAACTGAGTGACTTGTTTTCCTACATGAACTGCAAAACTAGGGCACTGATCGACAACCAACTTGAAATGGTCCGTTATCATCAGTATTGGAAGAGTATGGTCCGGCTCTAGGGCATTCACACGTGTTGAATACCACGAGAACTGCCTATGTACTCTAGAGAGAATACAGGGCGTCCGGGCGAGTGTTGAAAAGCTCAATAGATCTTTATCTCCATTCAAGCTCTCATTGAGTGAACCAGAACTCGGATTAGAACATTTGAGATGTGGACAGCGGTGGACTTTTCTCTTTCATTGACTGTTACAACTACAATCTCTCTAGCTCTCTGAATTATTAAAGTCAGTCCTCGAAAAAGTTCTCGGTCTGTCACTTTTCACACAGCTTATTTATACACAGTTATTGTAAAAGGTCTCGGTCTGTCACTTTTCACACAGCTTATTTATACACAGTTATTGTAAAAGTTCTCGGTCTGTCACTTTTCACACAGCTTATTTATACACAGTTATTGTAAAAGGTCTCGGTCTGTCACTTTTCACACAGCTTATTTATACACAGTTATTGTAAAAGTTCTCGGTCTGTCACTTTTCACACAGCTTATTTATACACAGTTATTGTAAAAGGTCTCGGTCTGTCACTTTTCACACAGCTTATTTATACACAGTTATTGTAAAAGTTCTCGGTCTGTCACTTTTCACACAGCTTATTTATACACAGTTATTGTAAAAGTTCTCGGTCTGTCACTTTTCACACAGCTTATTTATACACAGTTATTGTAAAAGTTCTCGGTCTGTCACTTTTCACACAGCTTATTTATACACAGTTATTGTAAAAGTTCTCGGTCTGTCACTTTTCACACAGCTTATTTATACACAGTTATTGTAAAAGTTCTCGGTCTGTCACTTTTCACACAGCTTATTTATACACAGTTATTGTAAAAGGTCTCGGTCTGTCACTTTTCACACAGCTTATTTATACACAGTTATTGTAAAAGGTCTCGGTCTGTCACTTTTCACACAGCTTATTTATACACAGTTATTGTAAAAGGTCTCGGTCTGTCACTTTTCACACAGCTTATTTATACACAGTTATTGTAAAAGGTCTCGGTCTGTCACTTTTCACACAGCTTATTTATACACAGTTATTGTAAAAGGTCTCGGTCTGTCACTTTTCACACAGCTTATTTATACACAGTTATTGTAAAAGGTCTCGGTCTGTCACTTTTCACACAGCTTATTTATACACAGTTATTGTAAAAGGTCTCGGTCTGTCACTTTTCACACAGCTTATTTATACACAGTTATTGTAAAAGTTCTCGGTCTGTCACTTTTCACACAGCTTATTTATACACAGTTATTGTAAAAGGTCTCGGTCTGTCACTTTTCACACAGCTTATTTATACACAGTTATTGTAAAAGGTCTCGGTCTGTCACTTTTCACACAGCTTATTTATACACAGTTATTGTAAAAGGTCTCGGTCTGTCACTTTTCACACAGCTTATTTATACACAGTTATTGTAAAAGGTCTCGGTCTGTCACTTTTCACACAGCTTATTTATACACAGTTATTGTAAAAGGTCTCGGTCTGTCACTTTTCACACAGCTTATTTATACACAGTTATTGTAAAAGGTCTCGGTCTGTCACTTTTCACACAGCTTATTTATACACAGTTATTGTAAAAGTTCTCGGTCTGTCACTTTTCACACAGCTTATTTATACACAGTTATTGTAAAAGGTCTCGGTCTGTCACTTTTCACACAGCTTATTTATACACAGTTATTGTAAAAGTTCTCGGTCTGTCACTTTTCACACAGCTTATTTATACACAGTTATTGTAAAAGTTCTCGGTCTGTCACTTTTCACACAGCTTATTTATACACAGTTATTGTAAAAGGTCTCGGTCTGTCACTTTTCACACAGCTTATTTATACACAGTTATTGTAAAAGTTCTCGGTCTGTCACTTTTCACACAGCTTATTTATACACAGTTATTGTAAAAGTTCTCGGTCTGTCACTTTTCACACAGCTTATTTATACACAGTTATTGTAAAAGGTCTCGGTCTGTCACTTTTCACACAGCTTATTTATACACAGTTATTGTAAAAGTTCTCGGTCTGTCACTTTTCACACAGCTTATTTATACACAGTTATTGTAAAAGTTCTCGGTCTGTCACTTTTCACACAGCTTATTTATACACAGTTATTGTAAAAGGTCTCGGTCTGTCACTTTTCACACAGCTTATTTATACACAGTTATTGTAAAAGGTCTCGGTCTGTCACTTTTCACACAGCTTATTTATACACAGTTATTGTAAAAGGTCTCGGTCTGTCACTTTTCACACAGCTTATTTATACACAGTTATTGTAAAAGAATGAAAAGGAAACAATGGGCGAATGTTAGGTGTTGTAAGGGTCGTTGACCAAATTTTCTTATACTTTTCTAACACTTGATTTGGTCAAACTTTTTGGATCGGCGTGTTTGCAAGATGGCTGACTTTATACCAATCATCTACACTATCCAGTTTAGTAATGTGCTAATTCAAGTTTTAAATAGTATCTTTCATTGCCTGATACATATAAAGAGACGTATTTTAAGAGGACAAACAGTCTACATGTATATGCTTTTTAAGGTGGTTATTTTCTTATCATATGGATAACTCTTGCTTAAAACAAATTGATGGGGCGTAACTCTAATCAAATTGATCTCATGTGATATTGAGAAACGTCAAAACGTCAGTACAGTTATTTCTAAATCTACAACAACATTTAATGTAAACAATAGGACACATGATAATTCAATGATATTTCGGTTCTTTTTTCTCCTCTTCGCATCATTTTCAAAGTTTATGACCCGCATCTTAAAATATAACAATTATCAAAACAAAATACACGTTATCGCTTTAGTTCCTCCAGGATAATCATTCGGCCATCTTACAAGGGCTGATGAAGCTGTGCGAACTGCCTACCTAGCAAGTCACGTGATGCAGTGCTTGGCTGACCACTGCTGTCTGTCGAGCTGTACCCTCTGCTGCTGCTGCTGCTGCTGCTGCTGCTGCTGCTCATACTGACACCGAACGTTATCAGAATAACAGGACGCCTAGGAGACACTTTATAAGGAAAACTTCAAAAACTTTCCGAGAGTCTTTTATCACAAACTAAATTCACAGGCGGATCGTATTAAAGTCTGTTGTATTCCGCAAAGGAACAAATCGGGTCGGTAAGCTTACGAACGTGAGAGTGAAACTTGAGAGTTCCATAATACATTCTATTAAAAATAACTATCTAGAATTACTGTTAAGCATACTCACCAGAAAATCATCCTTTCCAAAACAAAACAAAACAAAACCACATAAAATTAAATCATAAATCATAAACCATAAAGTTAAGTTACATGTCTCTATGATAAAGATATTGCTATTATCCTCCCCACTTTAACGAAAACAGAATCGCTACCGAGAACTAACTAGAAACACAGAGAAAGAAAAACAAAGACAAAAATATAGACAGTACAAGAAGGTCAAGAGGAAAAAGTAGAGAATTATTGATATAGGGGAATGAAGGTTTAAAATAGGTATAAAGGGATAGAGGGACGGAAAGACCGGAAGAATGAGAGGTAAGGAAAGATATAAAAAATGATAGAGTAGGAGTAAGAGAGAGAGAGAGAGAGAGAGAGAGAGAGAGAGAGAGAGAGAGAGAGAGAGAGAGAGAGAGAGAAAGAGAGAGAGAGAAAGAGATGCCATTTCCGAAAGACAAAGTTCATGTTACCGATATGCGGCTAGGGTGTGGAAATCAGGAAAGACACACCCTCCGACATGTCATAGATTAAACCTACGAGTTGTCTCCGCCTGTATCTCTCTATATCTGCACTTTCTCCTCCTGTAAGAGTCCTGTGCAGAAGGGAACCATTATTTCAAACAGCAAAAATCTTGACACTTCACATAGATCGCTGATATGGTCGGACCAGGAAAAACCTGCCAAAACGCAGAAAAATGGCTCTTTGGATTGGCAGTGGAATCCAGCAGATGCTACAGGAGTTAGTCATTCCCTCTCGCACGTCTTCAAGAACCCAGAATTAAAATTAAATTCAAAGAGAAAAAGAGGATCAAATCACAGGTTGAATCTATCCGATGACGGAAACAAAAACTTTTTATGCTGTGCACTTTAAGCAAGATTTTTTTTCACTTGTTGCACCGGCAAAGAAAAACAAAACAAAAAAGTAACAAAAAAACAAAACAAAACAAAAGAGCAAAAACAAAACAAAAAAACGAAGCGCGAATGAGATGAGAAAGAGCTGTATTACTTACCTACCTGGTCTTGACTTT
>JAWDGP010006142.1:90000-117500 GCA_033675545.1 Elysia crispata
GCCTGAGCTCATTGCCACTTCAGTGCCAGTCTAAAGGTGCTGCCTGAGCTCATTGCCACTTCAGTGCCAGTCTAAAGGTGCTGCCTGAGCTCATTGCCACTTCAGTGCCAGTCTAAAGGTGCTGCCTGAGCTCATTGCCACTTCAGTGCCAGTCTAAAGGTGTTGCCTGAGCTCATTGACACTTCAGTGCCAGTCTAAAGGTGCTGCCTGAGCTCATTGCCACTTCAGTGCCAGTCTAAAGGTGCTGCCTGAGCTCATTGCCACTTCAGTGCCAGTCTAAAGGTGCTGCCTGAGCTCATTGCCACTTCAGTGCCAGTCTAAAGGTGTTCACGGCATTACATTCCCAAGGATATAGCATCAAGATTAACACAGCGGTGCACAAAAACTGTTTTAATAGAACCATCGCGCGAGTTTCTGGACACACAAAATATCAGAAACAGTGATACCACTTGCTCTTCCAATCTATGAGTCTTAGATAAATCGTAAATGCTGTACCGACTTTGATATCAATGGTCTAAGGTGGCTTTAGATTATCGTCTCTTGATGGCAAACAAAGATCTTCATTTTTATGCTTACCTTAAGGCCCATTATCGGTAATCAAATAACTGAATTATAGACTATAGAATTATGAGAATTGTCTTAGTTAGGGATCATTTAGATCAAGTAAATTATAAAAATTAAAATAAAAAGCGCATGTTTTTGTAATTGTAGTGATCATTATTTCCAGTTTTTCGTTTTTTTTTTTTTTTTTTTTTAATTTAAGCAAAAACGGATCCAGTATAAAAACTCGATAATTGCACAGAGAAATGTACCCTAGACGAGAAATCCAAATCATTCCAGACGCCAATAATAAATAAAAAAACTAACTAACATAACAGAAGCAAAAGTTGGGGGAGGGGCGGGGGGGGGGGTGGGAGAGAGAGAGAGAATAGATTTTTCTTTTAGAGACATAATAACTTCGCTTTTCTTCGACGAAAAAAAAATACTCTTACCATGATAATGATCAAAACCAAATAAGAAAAGAAGAAACATCAAAAAACAAGCAACGTTTTAAAAACTAAATGGTTGAGACAGTTTTTTTTTTTTGTTACCCTGAACACCATTACTTGTCCATGTGGAGAAAGGAGAGATAAGTTACAAGCTAGAATAGTAACGACAATCACCAAGGTTTCAAACTTACAAGCTTCTTCAACAAGTTACAAGCTAGAATAGTAACGACAATCACCAAGGTTTCAAACTTACAAGCTTCTTCAACAAGTTAGAAGACTCGACCGTCATCTTCTCAGCCCTGCCCTGCAGATCGGTGCAGTCTAGCTTTCCTGAACACCGCTTTTAATCCGTAAAATATTTGATTTAAAGAGATGAGAGGCGTATCATCTTATTATAAACCTCATTGCCTTACGCGTCCACACACTTTGCTTTGAAAATGAACAACTTTACAGTCCTCAAGAAATATCGCAAAGAGGAAAAGGTTGACAGCAATAGAGGAATTCAATAACTGTAGAGTATTTAGACAACAAGTTAGGAATTCAATAACTGTAGAGTATTTAGACATGGTATTTAGAAAGCAAGTTAGGAATTCAATAAATGTAAAGTATTTAGACAAATTATATAGACAGGCACACAGCAACTATGTAAAGTATTTAGACAAATTATTTAGACAGGCACACAGCAACTATGTAAAGTATTTAGACAAAGTATTAAAACAGGTGAACAGCAAGTTAGGAATTCGATAAATGTAAAGTATTTCGACAAAGTATTAAGACAGTTGAACAGCAATTTAGGAATTCGATAAATGTAAAGGATTTAGATAAGTATTAAGACAGGTCAACAGTAATTTACGAATTCGATAAATCTAAAGTATTTCGACAAAGTATTAAAACAGGTGAACAGCAATTTAGGAATTCGATAAATGTAAAGGATTTAGACAAAGTATTAAGACAGGTGAACGGCAAGTTAGGAATTCGATAAATGTAAAGGATATAGACATTTGGGGATGCAAAATGCACAGGTCAAGTCATGGCCTCATTCATCATAGTGTCTGTTTCCTGATCAGTTGACCTCGTCTTGGTGTTAACAACCTGCACATCGTCTGCAAAATTGTTACATGAAAAAAAAATGTATGGCATGTGAAAGCTTGATATTTTTCTTGCGCTTTTTTTCTTGTGTTTTAATGGCTGCAGCAGGCAGAGCTAATTGCTACCGATTTAATACAGATGAACTTGGCTCAGTTTGACAGACCAGATGTCAAGACAAAGGTCCTGTGTTTAGCTGGTTTTAATCTGTTCAAGAATAAGCGAACGCATTTCTTTTAATTTTTGAACAGGATATAATCAACCATTTTAATGATAAGATTATCCGTGTCATCCGGTAAGAGTATATCCTGCGACTGCGAAATGAAATGTTAATTGAAAAAAAATTAATCAGTACGTAAGAAATAATTAAAAAAAAAACACCTTTTACTCTTACTAATCTTTTGATTTTGGGCTGTCTCCATTCAGTCCTGTCTATAACACGCGGCATGGTGTGATGACTTGAAGTCACCATTGATGGCTGCACAGGTCGAACCTACAAAAACAGCAAAAAAAAAAAAAAAAGAAAAAAAAAAACAACATAACAGTCGAGTCACCAAAACTGTTTACAGCTCGCCATTCCATCCTGATGATTTAACTTGAGGCAGTTGTTTACAACATAGACGTTTCATGATTTTATTTGTAAGAGGCAGTTATATCGAGAGCGCAGTCAGATGCTATCTAGCTTTCCTGAACATCACTTGAGTTAGTTTCAAATTTATTAACGTTAACCCAAGTCGTGTTCACGGAAGTTAAACGACATCAATAAAAGGAAGGAATTTATGCCCCTGGTGTTTCAGATATCGTGATTCGTTCTTAGAGTACCGACTTCTGCCATCTATTCTTTTCTTATTAGTTCCTGGAGTCCAAAAAAAAAATATAAAAGTAAGGGACGATGGAATTCTTTCGTAAATTGGATTTCCATGTGGATGATGGCACAAGACTAGAAAATAAACGAGCTCTATGTGATCTCATCAAGAACCGATGCTAGGTTAAAGAAAGTGTATCGCACTTTCTTGCCGCGATTTTTTTGAAGTAGCTCAGACCAAATTATCTTCCCTATACTAAGCCCATTGTTGAGTGGGTCCAACTCTAAACTCTTAACCAATCGTTTGTAAGCTTGAACGGGGAGTGTAAATTCAGTTATGGTAAACACGCTATCTTACCTGCCTCGGTCGGGAATACCATGATTAAGTTGGTTTTCTAATCACAATCTGCTTTGCATTAAGCCGCCGAAGTTCTAGGGTATGGCGGGACATAATCCCTTGGACTTGTGTATCACATTGCCGGAGTCTTCGACGCACACATTGTTTGAAAATGCCTGGAGAACAAAAATAATCCCTTTCCGAATTGGTAGAATTTATATTATGAGATCTTTCGATGCAACCGATTCGCAATGTGAAGGACAGGGCCAGAGTAAACCCAAAGATAATAATATTATCTAACTGCTCTGATTTAGATGCTTGAGAAAAGCTTCTCCCGAACTATAAGTCAATCGACCCCTTTGGAATTTCTCTGATCTCCTCGTCTTTGTAAGTAAATGCTTTGTTCTATGCCGAAGTAAATGAGCTGAATTAACGTGAAAGAAAACCCAAAAAACTCATGCGCACCAAGAGAAAAAACAAGCGCTGCTCCATAACGCCAAAGGGCAAAATCAAGGTCCAACTTGAACATGTGGAAATCTTACAGCAGCTGACTGAAATCATTTTTGCATTGCTAAAATTTATCCTCATCTTTGAGCCCTTAGAAAAATTGACGACACAGGACTGAAAGAAGATCCAAGTAAGTTATCCATGGATACAATAGACATAATATTATATATGAATCAAATTAAAAAGAAAGAGAAAAATGAAGAAAGGCCAAGCTTTTTAAGTTGCAGAAATGACTTAAAGAAGTGAATGATACTACAAGGTGAAACTTTATCCTCCAAGGCTCTATTGTAACCTTGACTAAATGTGAAGGAGACAACAACATCAATAATATTGGTTTTCTCTGTTCATATTTTTTCTCACCAATCAATTATTCTTTATGAAATTAACGTGAAAGCACGGTTTGAAAATACTTTGAGCTACTGCTATGACAACTTCTTCTTTAGGTTTAACTGGAAATGCATCTTCTTCTTCTTCTTCTTGTTCTTCTTCTTCTTCTTCTTCTTCTTGTTGTTGTTGTTGTTGTTGTTGTTCTTCTTCTTCTTCTTCTTCTTCTTCTTCTTCTTGTTGTTGTTGTTGTTGTTGTTGTTGTTGTTCTTCTTCTTCTTCTTCTTCTTCTTCTTCTTCTTCTTCTTCTTCTTGTTGTTGTTGTTGTTGTTGTTGTTCTTCTTCTTCTTCTTCTTCTTCTTCTTCTTCTTCTTCTTCTTTTTCTTCTTCTTCTTCTCCTTTTACTTAATCGCCTTCGTCTACTATTTCTAGGAGAGAGAGAGAGAGAGAGAGAGAGAGAGAGAGAGAGAGAGAGAGAGAGAGAGAGAGAGAGAGAGAGAGAGAGAGAGAGAGAGAGAGAGAGAGCATTTACATAAGACTTCATGTTGCGAGATTAGCTCAAGCTACAAAAGTAAAGTTCTTCGACAAAACTTCCACCATATCGTTTCAGTTTTGACTTATCCTTCCCTTAATTCAGCACACGTTTAAGGAAATAAAGCGGATTTTAGAAATCGTGTAATAAAGGTCATTCGGTGAAGCTGTATTTCATCTAGTTAAAAAACCTGCAAACACGGATTCTCTGCTGAAAACAAACGAGGATATTGGAGACAAAGTCCGCAATTATCGGGGAAACAGGAGAAATTACTAAATAACGTTTAGCTAAATCAGATATAACTGATGCTAGGCAGATTGATTGGGGACCTGACAATGTACACTAAGAACAATTAAGAAACTTAGGTTTATATTTAGGAGCAAAACCCCACATGCAACTAGGGCAACACTATCTATTTACAATAAGGAGAAAATTAGATGGTACCAGAGAGTATGAAATGAGGAGGGGGTTTCACATCGCAGATTTTGCGTATACACATGGGTCAGGACAACAGCAGCCTCCTTCTTTAAACCTTAGTAAAAAAAACATCTTCTGATTCTTCTACTACCCGTATCTCAATAAAGAAACAGTTTGAGCACAAAGGTCTAAAGTATCTAATGTTAGTCAATGTTCTTAAAACTCAGGGACAAAAATGGATCTTCTCTTGCCTGCCACATCAGTAATGTTGTGAGTTGAACTAACAACACAAGACTGACATTCAGAGCAACACTGTTCTAACTCCTTAACTTTTCTATTTGCTCCACATTTGCTGTTAAAGAAAAATAATTTATAACCTGTGTAGAATCAGTTTCTAGGTGTTGTTGATAAAATTAATGTCATGACTATTTCTCCCGTTTGAGGATATGCACCAGTACTATTGTATCGACATGTAATTGAGTATACAGTACTTGTAAATTAGTGTATCTAAGAAATGTGTAACAAGAAGCATTGTATGATCATGGAGGAAAGCACTTTAAGAAGATATGAAACTTCACACAATGGCTACACCTTATCAATTATTAAGTTTCATGAAAGAAGCACACTGTCATAATTAAGAATTAAAAGTAATACATTCGGTCTAAATTAAACAAAACAAATCAACTGCGTTTCGATCCACACCTAAATAAGGAAAAGATTTCCATACTTTATTCCTCAATCTTAAACAACCTCACGCTTACATACAATGACATTTTGTGTCACAAAATTTCTCCGACCCTAAAGTGCAGTAAAGACACATAGCCGCAATTAAAAGTATTCAAACTAATTCACCACCTAAATCTTTAAAAATTCTTTGTTCAAGATTAAATTGAAGATTACAAGCTAACGATATTAGAGCGGAAACTCTCATTTATGATAATAGCAGATTTCTTATGGACAATCATTCCTTAGTTTTACCTCCAATCTATTCTGCAATGAAACTGCTGAACGACAGAATAGGAAAATTATTTCTTTTCGTTTTCCCGGAAAGAAAATAAACACACAAGACGGAATATAAGGATAAGACCATTTCTTTGTTTCTTTTAGGTTTTTCTACCAATCCTCCACCCCTTATACCGTGTACTTGCTTTCTCTCTCTCTCTCTCTCTCTCTCTCTCTCTCTCTCTCTCTCTCTCTCTCTCTCTCTCTCTCTCTCTCTCTCTCTCTCTCTCTCTCTCTCTCTCTCTCTCTTTCTTTCTTTCTTTCTCTCTATCTATCTGTCTATCTACATATCTATTCTATAGACCCCTCCACCACTCCACCACCGCTTCCCTTCCCCCCCCTCCCGCCCCCCCTCCCCCGATCAATCTTTTCCCATCCCGCCTTATTTCCTGGAAATAAAAAATCCCTGGTCCATACCGAACCTCTTACCACTCCTCCCCACAAACTAATCCTGATTCTTCCCTTGCCCTAATTTTAATCCCTTCTACAATTCCCACACTCCCTGTGCCCAGAAGCCATAAGCTCAGAAGCCAATTAAGCCCAGGAATGGCCTAAATCAGGACAAGGAACAAAGCTCATTACTTGCACTCACCAGATCCGCGTTATCCTGGGATAGGATCTGACCTCTACTGGTCTCAGAGGCCCAATCCCCCCTGGTCAGCTAACCGCCACCTTGTGACCCAGTGACCCTTCGACCACTGTGACGGCCAGACGGCCAGAGGATATCTCCAGTAGGTCACGCTACTGGTGGAGAATATTGTGACAACATTAATATCACGTGTGGAGTAACACCTGAGTGATTCCCTGGTCCTTGTGGAATTCATTTTCTGCTGTCACAATCTCCAAAAAAAAAATTTTTTTTTAAAGAAAAGATCAATGAATATTTTCCTGAATTCAAAACCCGAAATGCGATCCAATTGCTTCACTCACATTTTATGTGATTATATCAGGAAAGATGGTCTCCAATATTTTTTCAATAAGAAATCTCAGCTAACCTTGAGAAATCTAAATCTGTTGATCTCCTGATATATAATTCTTTTGAAAAGGATTTATTCTGAAGGTTCTATTTAAAGGGCGGTTACAAATTCCCTCAAGGCATAGCGCCTCTGTATTCTGGAAACTTCATAGTTTATAAAGAGCATTTCGAAGGATTTTCAAGGATTACAAGATTGGGAAAGGACAAAAATACGTGTAGCTCTTTTCCCATATTAGAAACGCCTTATGTGAAGCGAGACATCCAAATTTCTGTAACCAACTAATGCACTCATGTTTTTGCTATTTATTGGGAGGGGGGGGGGGTTCCCATATGAGCCTTGAAATTCAGAAAATTTTCAGTTTGCTGAATATAAAAAAGCAAAAAACAAAAAAGAAATAAAATACGAAAAAAAACACCTCGTCTTAGTTTTATTTTAGCACAGAATATTGCAATATTGATTGCCTATTTAATTTTTATCTAAAAATATTATCATAATATGCTCCAAAAGAATATGCGCAAGATTAAAGCTTACATTGTTCCTTTTAAAAAGAATTATAAATAAAATTAGGCTTTTGGTATCATTGAGTCTCACAATCATGATTGGTTTATGACCCTATTGGTTAGTGTTATTAAAAAGAACTATTTTTGGACTTAAAAGATAATTGAGCAAATTGCTTGTTTTGCTTCAACCAAAGAGACCTTAGGTTTATCATTAATATTTGGATCTGACCTTAAGTGCAGCATTAACTGTCAGTACAATCGGTGTCCTGGTCGTTCATAAATATGTTAATGTCTTTTTAACGAGTCTCAATATGACACCCACTATTTAGGTTTCACACAGTTTGGTTGTGTAGGTCAACTTGTGACTAGTATCTCCATCTTGAAATGTCTCTTCCGCCGAGCCTACATCTCAAACAGCCGATTGAGCAAGAGATAAAATCGCCGGCTTTAGCAAATCAGCCAGGGCCGAGGGTAAAAAACTTACATTTAAATAGGCATAAAATTAGCCTAGTTTTGGGGCGCCTAGCTGAACCTAATTTGTACTTTTATTGGAATTCGATTAAAGAAACTGCGCTATTTAAAAGGTTATAGTTCAGATAAGAAGGGTTAAAGATGAAACGAATGAGAAAAGAGGTGAAGAAAAGAAAAACAGGAGGGAGAAAAGAGGCACAGAGACAAATGAAAAGAGAAGTAAGAAATGCAGCAGAATAGAAATAAAGAAAAAGAAACTTAGACACTAGGAAGGCGAAGCAAGAGAGAGATAATGAGAGACCCTTATAGACAGGAAGACAAAAAGATATTATTACTGAGTGAGAAAAAGAGAGATTGAAAGAGACAGGAAAATAGATGGATGTAAAGATATATATATATATATATATATATATATATATATATATATATATAGAGAGAGAGAGAGAGAGAGAGAGAGAGAGAGAGAGAGAGAAAGAGAGAGAGAGAATGAAAAGAGAGAGGTAAACATACAGATAGATAGATAGATAAATAGAGAAGAGAGAGAGAGAGAGAGAGAGAGAGAGAGAGAGAGAATGAAAGAAAAAGAAAGATAAACGTACAGATAGATAGAGAGAGAAAGAGAGAGAGAAAGAGAGAGAGAAAGGGAGAGAGAGAGAGAGAGAGAGAGAGAGAGAGAGAGAGAGAGAGAGAGAGAGAGAGAGAGAGAGAGAGAGATATGGATATTCCCAATTTTAATGAAAAATACACTCTACTGCCAGTCTGAAAACATATCATACAGTTACTGCTCATGCTAGTCTTAACATTGAAACGGAGTCTAGTCATGTCGTGATTTTTTTTTGTCCAAGATCCTACGCCTCCGCCAGGCTGCGTGGATAACTCAAGGTACTTGGTTACAAACTGTAAATTCAGCTCTACCTTATCTGTCGGCGGTTTCTTTGATGCAGTGGTAAAATATAAACAATCACTGAATTAGTCAATGAGTCCCACCATCAATCAACTAACACTTGGGAATTTTTCTTTCCATGCTTTTTTAAACATTATTCTTGTCATCTTTCGAGTAATCAAAAAAAAAAAAAAAGCCCACGTTTCCAACTAACTTGTGTCACTATAACACAATAGAGGTCTTGATCTAGCCTGCGTCCTGGCTTAGACATCTGGTAATCGAGTTGCATCCAATCCAGTCAAAACTACCGATATTCTTAGCTAGACGGAAAGTCGCCGCTTTAGTTCAAGAGGGAAAAAAAAAAAAAAACAGTTCTGGGGTAACTCTTTGAATCCACCCCGACGTCCATTATATGACCTTGACCTTAACTTGGTCACCCCGACCTCTGACACTCGCCGCTTGGGTCATTGTGCCCGGAGAGCGTGGAACTGTCGAGTCCCCGAGGATCAAGGCGGTCTGTGCGTGCTAAATCTCCATTGTTGCGCGGCTTACCGGCCATTGCGCTCAGTTTTTATTCAATAAAGGCATCGTGAAACAATGGCGAGGGTTTGATTTAGTTTGTTTCTCCTCACTACCATCTCCGCCAAGCAGACGGAGGCTGTGCTAGATAATCCTTGACGACTGCGGGAAAAACCCGAACACCAGAATCTCATCGATTTTATGATTTAAAACAAATAAAATCATGGTCCCCTCCCATGACCCGTCTGAGTCTACTGCCAGTATGGGAGGCTGTTCTGACCTGTTAGAGGTTAGGTCCTCTAAGCTCCTTTTTCTATTTTTTTTTTCACCAGGAAAGCCAGCACAGAGCAGACTTGCGTCAAACTGACGTTCGGTGACGTTGGATGTCGTCTTTAACATCATTATTAGCCACGGGAACAGCTGGGGGCCAACTCAGAAAGGGTATTCGGGATAAGTCTATTCGTTCAGCTATAATAGTTTATGGTACTTTTTGACTGACTGCTTGTTCTTTGATATAGCTCTTGCAGAGTGCGGTGATCTTAGGCCATGCAAATCCGTCAGACCGGGTGGAACTGAAAACATGAGGCCCTAACATCACCTGGCGACGGTGTGGGTCACTCACCATCAAGAAGTGTAGAACACACTTGTCTGAGATGGGAGTCACTTCTTGATTCAATCGTGGTTTTTATTTTTTGTTGTTATGTTTTTTTCTCTATCCTTCCGGGTCATATTGGTGACAAGGGATCTGTTTATCTTTGCTGTTTAATGATAATTTAAAGGAAAAAAAAATTAAAAATGAAATTCAGAACTGACGGCCAAAAAATTTTAGAAGCACAATTAACAGAATTCCTTCAATACATATACCAAAGCATCGCGACATTTTTATATGTAAATACCCTTTCAAACATCATGTATGGGAGACTTGGCGGGTAGAATGGTTTTCAAATATTCTCGGCATCTGAGATCTAAAGTTGGATTCCGCAGATCCAACATCTATGACGGGTGGCGGGGTCGTTGTTTACCTCACCAGATATCTCTGAGAAGACGATTTTTAACCAGTTGTTCAGCCGCGAGTAGCTGCCCTACGCAGCAAGCACTGTCAATAATTAAATAAATCTACATTTTATTGTTTTAGGAAGAAGAGTTAGACACGTCAATTTGTAAAAAAAATTATATTTTTTATGTTGAGGATCGGTTCGGGCAAGGGCTTTTACGCAGGTCTAAAGGGTCTTGTTTCGAGGACTCGACAACTTTATCGTGAGAAAACCAGCTTCAAATTCGCCTCGTCAAATGTCTCCTTCTGCATTGGAGTTTGGTAAGTTACAGTCTGAAGGACCAGATACCGTCATAATATATAAGGAAGGGGCTTAAAAACCCTGTAGCTTACATATTACAACATCATTATAATTATGAAAGAGATCGAAGTCCCATTTCTCGTGATTCAAGACTCATCAGTAAACGTTAGATCAGGACAAATGACTTTCCACGTATTGTATTATTAGAAGTTGTTTTGTGAGGAACTAGGGAAGAAAAAAAAAACGAAGGACAAAAGTGTCCGACGACTTGTTCCAAAGAGCCGATGATGTAAAAATGTCTCGATGATTCATAAATAATTTAAGTACCTGGACGACAGTGATCCCTGTCTGTGGGATCAGCCACACAAACGCTGTAAGCAACATCTGCTGCTGCTGGTGGGTGCTGGCGACCTTTACCAGGAGGAGAAGTGTGGTGGCTCTCAGAGGCCAGAGGGTGCTAACGACTTGTTCAGTCAGGGAGTTGTAAGAGCACGCTAAAGCGACTTCATGTCATATGTTTGAGCTATGTCTGCTGTCTCAGATGAACAGGCTGGGGCACTTGGGTTGCCGTGTTCTGCGGTGGGTGATTAGCATCGTTCAGAAATTCTTAAAGTGCACAAGCCACACAAATCAATCAATCGGTTAGTGTAGGCAGAGAGTGATTGATTTGGAGATCAGTGAAAAATTGCTGCTCATTGCGCAAATAAAACAAGATCATTTCTCCATCTCGTTCAGTCCCGAAAGTTTACTCACCCAGATAAATTATTGCCCAATCGCCTCAACATAGGTAAGAAATGAGTATAGCCTACTCAATTAGCTCAGGAGATATTTCGTGTTTTATTTAATTGAAAATCTTGGAAAAAACAGCGTCAAGAAGAAAAACCGTATTTTGGACTGAAATGAAATTTATATCATTTGGAACATGTTGTCCTGGGCTAGCTGGTAACAGCCAATCTTTTGATGACCAGTTATCCATTAGTTATACTGATTTATTTCACGAGGCTGGAGCTTATCTAAGTGATGTTTTTCTTTCTTTTTTTTCGAAAAACCCATCCAACTAACACATGGCAGTTCACATCATTCCGAAAAGACTTTGAAGATATCGTCCACGCGGAGTGCAGCCATAAATAGTCTGAACCAAGATGCAGTGTGGATCCAGACATAGACCAACCCGATAGCCGCACGGATTACCGCTGGTCACCGGGCTAAGTCAGGGTTTACCACAACAACATGCCTAGAAGTTTTGAGCATCACATGCCTGTACATGCTTAGAGCATCTCGCTGGACTAAGACGGGCGTCAAATCCACAGCAATTAAAACCTTTTGGTGGACCGCACCTACACCAGGGCAAGAATGCGTGACCTCTTGGCGCACGGCCCTTTGTGGTCATGGTATCCTGGGTTTTCCCCACACGCCACGCAATGCAGTATCATCACATTTCTTACTCCATTTACCTGGACTTAATAATCTAACTACATGACTCCTCAAGGTGGGACAAGTCGTCTTATCACATTCCATTCGGTCAGATATTTCATGTTCAGAACGCGCGAAAACAATTTCATCCCCCTCCCCCAAACACACACCCTTTTTTCCCCCTTTCATCAACTCTCTTTATATACATAATTAACATAACTATCATTTATTTTTCGTTCAAGATGCATTAGCATCATTATTGATCTTCTGGTGTCTTAAAGAAATAACATTGAAAGGGAAGAAACATAGAAAGCAAAAACATATGCTTAAAAATATGTTTCCAAATTGGCGGAAAAAAAGGTCGAACACTATGCTAATTCTGAAGCTGATCAAATCTATTATTTGAAAAAAAAAATAAAACAAAAATCATTAACAAAAGAAACTGAGTTAAAGTTTTGATGATCTTATAAAGATATACACCATGTATAAAAATTCACCCACATCGACTCATTAATCGGTGTTAGTAGACAGAACCCTAAGGCTTGTTGAACAAACCTTATAAACTATGGATTCTGGACAAAGGAAGGGAACAAGTGAAAGTGAAATACGACATTTATCTGAGTGGAGGCAGAGCTTTTCTTTCTAGGTTTGCTTTTTACTTTTCATTTCCTCAGTGAATCAAGTGGGCCTGATGGCCGACAGGGGATTCCCAACCTTTGATTTTACACGGACTTTCTGGGGTACTCTCGAAACTGTAGGCCCTATGCTATGGATAGGGCCTCCTTCTCTCTCTCTCTCTCTCTCTCTCTCTCTCTCTCTCTCTCTCTCTCTCTCTCTCTCTCTCTCTCTCTCTCTCTTCCTTTCTCTCTCTCTTCCTTTCTCTCTCTCTTTCTTTCTCTATCTCTCTCTCCCTTTCTCTCTCTCTCTATCTCTCATTCTCACTCCCTCTCTCTATCTCTCTGGATTTCTTTCTCTCTCCCTCTCTCTGTCTTTCTTTTTATCTCTTTCTTTCTCTGTCTCTGACTGTCTCTCTCTCCATCTCTTCCTCTTTCTCTCTTTCTGACTGTCTCTCTCTCCATCTCTTTCTCTTTCTCTCTCTCTTTCTTTTTTTTCCCTCTATCTCTCTCTTTATCTCTTTCTCTGTCTCTCTCTTTCCTTCTTTATACCTGGTGCAGTTAAAAACCCATTACGTTTTCCAAGAAATCTTAACTCAGTCAAAGCTGTTTTCTCTAAACCTTAGATGTTCTCTGGTCAGGTTAGATACCTAAACATTAACCCAATGGTTCACAAATCGGTCCGAAACATTGAGTGTGGCACATCTTTCATATACGGTTGCTTGGCCTTTATTTTACAACTAAAAAAAAGAAAACAATTATGCCCAAGAAGAAATTTAAAATAAATGTATTTTTCTGTCTCAAAAAAATCAATGGTTATCTAAGGTTGTGTGGTAAAAGCATCCGCCTCGATTTCCAAAGTTATTCTTCTCGAGTTCGAGCCCTACACCGCATTGATAATTTTAGGACCTCATCTTTTCAGTTCCTCCATCTCCGAAGAGGGCTTAACTTTGATCTACAAAACACGCTGTGATCACCATGTTGCGAACAGACTATTTTAAACAACAAAAACAAAACAAACACCAAGGTTTTCTGATTCCTTTTGTAACCATAGCAACGGGACCTATTTCATTGATTCAGACAGTTCAGAGCTTTAATCATCATCACTGAAAATGCAATCGTGGTTCGAATCCACGAGAAAAGGTGCCACATCTCGCAAGATAATTGCTTTTCAACAGGGCCACCTCATTTACGTAAGCGATTCTGACTTGGATGGGCGAGGGTTTTGTCTGACAGGAAATCATTACGAACCGAAAACTAATCAAATCAGAGTTGCGACAGACATCAAATATGACGCAAACACCTGCGATTACAACAGAAATTTTTAGTTTTGTCATATCGTATTTCTTAATGGAAATCCATAAATAAGAAAATGGCGCTTTTAACTCAGGAAATCATTTTCACGATGAAATTAAATTTTCCTATTTTTAGCCCAGAGGAGATGAAAGATGAGAGACCTGGTATAAACTAGAGTAAGTAGATTTATTCGCGTTACAGAGTCGAAATGCTATTATAACACGTATAAAACATTGTATAATCGGTTCAGCAGCAGTAAGAGATGTAATATGATTAGCAATTTCATTCTTGCCAACGTTAACATAATTGTATAACTCGAAAGAAACGCTGGAAGACCAACTCATGCCGAAAATAGTTTGCAACTATAATCGTCGAATAATACAATGGTTAAAAACAATCTGAAATTTATTTCATAGATTGCGAAAATAGTTAATCTATTTGAATGTTTTTAGTTTAATAAGTCCGGAAAGGTTATTCAATGAACATTAGAGCTAAAATAAAGTGATATTACTTGATTCCATTTCAATATCCATTTTGGTAATAATTGACATTTCTTAAATCTTGTATCCTGACATTTAACAGTTTCTCTTTAATAAATTGCTCTTTATACAAAACAGTGTGTTAAACTTTTTTTTTTTTGCCTTGCAATTCCTGAAACGATGTTGGTTCACGTTTGTATTTTGTATGGAACAAATTCCAAGAGTAGAAAGGAAAATAAAAAAAAGTGGATGACTGAGGATATGTTAGACCTCATAGACAGAAAGAGACAAGGAAATTAAAAGGGAGAAATACAAAACACTGCATGAAGAAATCAGCAAGAAATGTGATGAAGCCAAGGAGAAGCGGATCGATGACAAGTATAGCAACGTCGATCTTCACTCCAGAAGTTCTATGTAGAAAATGGACAGAAACATTGAAGAAATCTATGGAAGGCAAACCTGTTCATCCACGGGATGTTTAAGTTAAAAAAAATCGATGACATCATAATGGAAAAAAATAAATCCTAATCAGATGAGCAGAGCAAATAAGTGAATTTTTTTTAGACCACAGAAAGGATTACAATGTAATGAAGTGGACTGGTGCTGGTCCATCTGTCATGAAAGATGAGATCCGGGCAGCAATACGAAAGACGAAATTAAAGAAAGCGAGAAACACAGACAGTATGTTAGTGGAACTTTTAGAAACACTTGAAGACTATGAAATTGATAAGACCACAACATTACTCAAAGAAATCTATGACACAGGTCAGATTCCACGTGATATCTCCAAATCTATATCTATAGCACTAACAAATAAACCAGGGGCAATAGAGTGAGAATTACGTAGAACGATCAGTCTTATGACTCATATAATCAAAATACTTTTAAGAATCATCATGATGCGAGTCAGAAACAAAGTGAAACAAGAAATAGCAGAGAAACCGTGTGTCTTTGTGGCAGTAAAAGGTACAACAAATACTATTTACATCTTTTGAACTATAATTGAAAGAGTTCTAGAAATGCATAAAGAGGTACACCTGTATATCTGTGCTTCATTGACAACACCAGCACATTTGGCAGAGTGCGACATGATGAGGTAATCACACAACTAACACAGTTGGAGATATATGTAAAATCTACGGTGATCAAAAAACATGTGGGAACAGACAGCAGCAATACGAGTTGATGGGGAAATCAGCTCAGTTAAGCTACCCAGAAATTAAACAGTAGAAGGGAATGACGTAAATAAAGTGATGACACTTTATTAATTTTAGAAAATAATGAAAACTTGCAACTATTATTAAAGTTTGTTGAAGAAGAAAACAGAAAGATAGGATTAGAATTGAATAGCAAAAAGACGGAATAAACTCAAGGAAAGGGATTTTGAATCGTTGGGTACTTTAATACCAAATAATGGATGCAACAACACTGAAATTGTATTGTATTGCTTGTAGCGCAAGCAAAAAATAGTTTCCATAGAACGAAATGGATATTCATAAATAAATACCTCTCGATTCACTCAAGAAGAAGAGCCTTGGGTTGCTATGTTGAACCCATCCTGATATATGTCTGATCTATGTCTGATTCCATAGATACCTTTAAAAGGCAGCTTAACCACCATTTATTCACCACAACGTTATTCCCGGCAGTAGATGATGTTTTACTTGAATCATATTCTTAAGCAAATGTATGTTATGCATGTTATTTTTTATATAATATGTATGTTATATAAAAAATAACATGTATGTTATATGTATGTTATTCTTTATGCTATGTACGTCATTCTGTATGTTATGTATGTATGTTCAGGCCTTCTAGCCTGCTTCTATCTTATTCTTTTTCTTGTAAAGCGCATAGAGCATTTTAATCATTTGGATATGCGCAATATAAATGCACTTTATTATTACTCTATTATTATTGTTATTATATGGATGCGAGGCTTGGATAATTTCAAAACAGGTACAAAAGAAACTAGAGGCACAGAAATGCAGTTCCTAAGTGAATGTTACGAATCTCATGGGATGCAAAGAAATCAAACGAAACAGTGTTAGGAGAAGCTGATGCAACAAGATCACTCATAAAATAGAATACGCACCTGACTGATCTATGGCTATAACAGGAACTTATTAATTAGCTTTAGATGTTTTGAGCTTTCAGCACTTTGGATACATCGTGTGAGAATAAACTGGAAGGACAAAAAGGTGATGATACTTGTTGGATGTCAGTGTGTCCGTCAGTGCTCGGGAAGGTGCGATACCTTCCTCTAGTCAGTGGGTTGGACATGATTAGTTTTACAACATCACAAATAAGAAGGCGACACGCATGGAGAACCAGACCACATTTGATGGAGATCACTTTGGTAAATTTTCGAAAGAACAAGACTGGCAAAGACGAAGTTAACGGACAAGCAGTAGAACAAAATAAAAAAAAGGGAGTTAGGTCAACGACACAGTAAGGTGGAACATTATTTCTCCTGTCCTTTTCGTCCCATAAGTCTCACAGCAAGAAAGAAGAGGACTTTGCCCTCAGCAGCCTTAATATAAATTATGACGCCCAACAGGTGTGCCATGACGTCAGACTCGTCCATTGTGTTGGCAAGTGACACCCAGTTTAACACTTTATTACGATTGTTACGTCTATATTTAGAATGCTATTTTGGGATGAAGCCCTACGCAAGTCTCGTGTAACGGAGTATATAAAATAAACAGGTAAGATATACTGCGTCAACTCGTATTGATCACGCTCTAATCTAAGAGACTTCCCTACCACCTCACGTCATAGAGCGGCCACAGCCACGAGAGGAAGGCTCGCTCTACCTTATCTGGACGTCAAGATGCTGCAGCTGGTGTTTCGAGGAGTGTGCGCTGCAGACGATAATCGAGAGACGCCACCTGGTGCCGCTTGATTTACATCGCACTTACCTCCCTTGTGTAGTCGGAGATTGAACCCTTGACCTAGTGTCACGTCACCTTTATGCTATATATAGACCCAGTTCGCCTCACTTTCGTCACAATTATGACACAAAACTGTATCTTGTGCTCTCAGCTAGATCTTACATGACAAACACACCACTAAAAACTACATTAAAAACAAAAGCAATACATTTTTAAAAAGTATTAAAACCAAAAATCTACCGGTACTAGGTAGTTAAGGTAACGCAAAAACGATGAAAATCTCTACTCAATGACTGACAGCGGGGAGGTTCAACCCCTCTTGGTCACTCTCATTGGTCTCACAGTGAGCGAATCAATCATCTTGACCACCGACGCTCTGAAAACAAAGGGGAAATTCTGAGTTATCACAGTTTACTTTAGAAAAGCTGATTCGATTAGTTCAGAGATGTGGTCACAAATTAACACAGTTATATAGCGTGCTATTCCTTCAGTTTTGAGCCGTTTCTACAATTAGTCCTGGTATCAAAAATCAGAAATGGCACGCTAAGGAGCTATATTTCAGCGAATAAAAGAAGCCCAAACTGATAACCAACAAATGGTATACGTCATGCTTTCAAAGTATAACTGTTTATTATTATTTTTTTTAAGGATGTATGGCTGACCTGATTCGGAGACATGTGGAGGAGATCTTGAAATTGTTTCTGTAAAAAAAAAAAAAGTCAATACTGACGTTTGAATCTATTTGTCATCTATGAGGCAGTGTTGTGCCTTTTTGGGGGCATATTTCCTACAGATTCCTCTGTTACAGGGCCGAGATGGATAGTTCAGAACCTTAACTGACTGAGACACTAGGGCTAAGCTAGAGCCCACCAAGGGTTGACATGCTCTCTGTCTGTCTGTTCTTGGGGCAGGTGGTGTATCCCGTGACAGGAGACGTTCCCTGAGATCTAGATACGGGAAAAGGGGGAGGAGAGAGGGCGAGAGAGGAGGGGGAGTAGGGTGTTTTTAATGCAGAAGTAAAGTGTGGGGTATGAAGAATGTCAGGTTGAACTATCCTGGTCGTCTCGATCTGAGCACGATCAATGTGCGTCATCGATACCCAATCAAAGGCTATATCCGTCTATTGTTGGCCAGGACCACCGAAATAAGTCAGCGTGCGATTGATTTTGTTTGTCCGCTTGTTGACTTTGTTGCTAAATGCGGCCTAACGGGCGACTGTTCTCCGCAAGAATTGTTCACTGGCAAACATTTTGACGTCTCTAGGAGAGAGAGATGGACACGATTCTCGTTCAATTATGTAAATATAGTTTAGGTATGCGGAAAATAATGAAATTGTTTCTACAATGAAAGGAAGAGAGAGATAGGGGCGAAGATTCTGGGAGAGAGGAAGAGTGAGAGAGACAAACAAACAGAGGAACTACAGATAGTGGGACAGGCATGCCGTGGACCGAATAAAGATAATTCAATGGGAACAAGACAGGGAATAGATCAGGCGAAAAAAAGCAACTGGCAGACACACAAAGAGATATAGAGAAATGGAGGAAATGAGAAAAAGAGAGAGAAAGAAAGATATAGAGGAATGGAAGCAAAACTGATATAAAGAAAGGTAAACCAAAGTAAACGTATATAAGTGTTTATTGGATTGAACCGCCTTAACAATAAAATAAAAGGAGGGTGTAAAAAGGGAAGAACTTACCTGTTTCGCAGTTATCAAAGCTTGGTGAAAATGTCAATAGACGCATTTTTGAAGATTATGGAATTACCAGAAACCACA
The DNA here is from genome assembly GCA_033675545.1 of Elysia crispata. Lineage (NCBI taxonomy): Eukaryota > Metazoa > Mollusca > Gastropoda > Plakobranchidae > Elysia > Elysia crispata. The sequence continues at coordinate 109,115 of JAWDGP010006142.1, forward strand.
CGGTTAAAAGCGAAGAAAAGAAGGCAAAACAGATAGTGCAAAACAATTATTTGAAACCAACATTTTCAACAGAGTCAATGACCTGTTCAGAATTTTCGATCCATTTGTGGCTGAAATTCAAAAAAAAAAAAAAAAAAAAAAATCGAAACTGTATTATAGAAAAAGCTTTTACAAGAGAAGCAGCAAAAAAGCTAGACATAAAATATGGTGATTTTCTTCTTGCAAAAAAACATTATAAAATTCCGTGAAAGTCAATAAAACGTCAGTTTAGTGCAAGATGTGTTTAAAAAAATAAAAAAAAAAAACGAAAAGAGGAAGCATCCAAGCAGTTTCACTGCTATTATCATCCAAAAACTGCAATCTTTTGACAATTATCCTATCCACAATCTCTTTTGATTGGTCGAAGATAAAATCACGTAAAAAAAGCCATCACATTTAGATCTACACCGTATTCAAACAATGCGAATTGGTTTCATTGCTTCAGTTCGACAAATAATAATAGGCCTCCAATCCTCGTGATGAAATTAATACTTGGCTGAAATGTAACATGTTAGTCGGCATTAACAATCTTAACAAAAATTTCCCCATGATCTAGAAATTAATTAGTACGGTTTTGGCTGAGCGCCTGACAGTTGTTTTTTCTTTTAAAAAAGTTTACTGGTCTCAGACGAACAGTGTGGACACATCCAAACCATTTCTTTTTCTTTTATATTCTCTTCTGATTCCTTATTTGGTTGCTTGAGTGCTTGATTGTTGTGAGATTAAAAGGGCAGGAGAGGGGAAAAAGGCAAAAAAATATCTTAAATATCATGACCTTAAAATTAAATGAAATGGAAATAAGAATGAGCCAATGATCGAGAGAGAGAGAGAGAGAGAGAGAGAGAGAGAGAGAGAGAGAGAGATAGAAAGAGAGAGAGAGAGAGAGAGAGAGAGAGAGAGAGAGAGAGAGAGAGAGAGAGAGAGAGAGAGAGAGAGAGAGAGAGAGAGAGAGAGAGAGAGAGAGAGAGAGAGAGAGAGAGAGAGAGAGACGTATAGAATAGAAAACAAAAACTATACAGGGATAGAGAACGAAACTGGATAGAAGATGGACAGATGAGTAGAGTCTTAAGGGGCAATGGAGTGATTTTCAGACTTTTTTCTAACACACCAAATAACTATAATCTAGCATCACACTCACAAAACTGAAACATTATGGCTATTATTCAAATTACTAACATTACGACGGCAAGATTTAACGAGTGACAAAAGAAAAAGCTTGCAGAGTCCAAATGTCAGGGCGTGAGCGTTACCAGTAGGTCATCGGCCGTGCCTTAGTCACGTAGCTGGGAGCGGCTTGACTTGCTGTAAGAGTGCAGTGAGAGGGAGAGAGTACACTAGCAGTTCGGACCTCAGCGGGCGCCGCGGCAGCTCACGCCGAGCATGGACGTGAACAGTCTGACGGGAAAGCGGATTAGCTCAGTGAATGATATCCTCCCGCTCAGTGAATGATATCCTCCCGCTCAGTGAATGATATCCTCCCGCCAGAGAAACTTAAGCCGAGGATTACGACAAGATTGCATGCTATTAATCGCTACTCTCTTGGGTTTATTGCTAGCTTTTTTATTTTTTTTTTTATTTGGTTTCCTTTTGCGTAAAATCTATAAGATTTCGATAATACTTGACTTCATGACATGAAATTTTTCTATTTTTTTCCCTTTCTTTTCTTTGAGTCAATCTTACTCGAGTTCATTCTCTCTTTCTGCCCTTTTTTTGTGTCTCACATACCATCGCACTCTCTCTGTTTGTCTGCATGTCTCTCTTTCTCTCTCTCTCTCTCTCTCTCTCTGTCTCTGTCTCCATTTCACACGTACATACTGTAAACCACCCCAGTTGGTAAGTCTTAAAACCTGTGTAAACATTTTTTGAACTCTCCTGTCTATAGTTCATTTTGTTTTTATTATCATATTGTCATAGTGAGGCATTCCTTTTGGTGCTAACCATATAGTTGTTATTCAAGATATTCAGTACATATCAACCATAACCGTAAACAATATGTATCGAATTGAATGAAAATAGAGCCCTAAATCTTTAAACCGTTCTTTTATACATTGTGATTTCTATACAGATCTGCCCATTTTCTCATTTAAGACAGGAAGCGACACCCCTCCGTCTAAAAGTCCTATGTTAAGATTTTCAGCACATTTTCTTCATAAAAAAATCTAGTGTTTGTCCCCCCTGAGCCATTTTTCAGCTAAAACATTGTTTGAGAGTCCAAAAAAATAAAAAAGATGAAATTTTGAATAAGCCAGACTGTAAAGAAGTAGTGGTAACCACATGTGCTAATTTCTTTTGTTGGTTATATTTACAAATGTTTGCAATAAGGGGGAGGGTCAAATAGTCCTGTTGACAGTTGAGTCACCACCTACCCACCCAGGTCCCTGGGGTTTAGAACCCGCCATGAAAGTTTCCGTGAAGATGCGGTTCCTCGTGCCACGGATTATCGCAACGTCAGAGAATCAATGACGATCCTATGAGTCGGAAACGTCCATCTTCACCATTTTCAGCGATTGATGATCAAAGTATTCTTACAGGTAAAATATATTATATGGCTTTTGAAACCCGGTCAGAGCAAAAGTGCAGCCAGATAATCAAAAATAATGCAAATCAAACTAAAGAAAACTGCACGGCAAGGGAGACCATAATGATTTCAGAGGCTAGCCTGGAAAGTCTGGATGTCTTCTGTTGTAGGGTGGTATTCTTGCCCCCCTGTAAGGATGAGCAAAGTCTGTCCATCGCTATAAAAATATAAAATATAAAAAAAGATTTGTTTTCGCATTTATGAATATCCATCTAGATTAGACTTGAGACAACACGATCATAATCTGCTTTATGCGAGCAGGGTAAAGGAAAACAGACCTTGATAGAACAAAAGGTAGGTCTACTGTTAATTCTTTGCACAATGGATGACACTTGCTTTTCTGTTGCGTAAAGAATCCCCTTTCCTTAAATGACTACCCTCCCCTCCCCTCCCCCACCCTTTCCTCCCATCTTTTCGCACCTCATGTTTCAAATTTCCAACTCTTACCTCAGAGACAAGAAGTTCCATAACGTCAATATTCTCAATATATAAATATCAACATTTTCTTTATTTGATCATACTTTTTTACAGCCTGTTTTGTTCATAACTAAGATATCTGTTAGGAAGTAAAAACAACAAAAAGAAAATAGTCCAACCACAAGATATGTTACCAGATGACACAGGCTCTTGAACTTGGCCTGGTGAACTGAACATCTGATCTTGTCGAGGTTTTGTTAGTTTCCGGGATTCCCTGATGATATCTCGACACCATTATCAGGCTGCTGCAGCTGTCGAGCATTGACCCTGGATGATACGATGGAAACCCTGCATTCTACGTAGGTTCGGATGGCCCGGATTGGAAAACCGGTTAAAGAACTTAGAGAAGGTTCAAATGGTTCGGATTGGGAAATCGGTTCAGGAACTTAGAAAAGATTCAAATGGTTCGAATTGGGAAAACGGTTCAAGAACTTAGAGAAGGTTCAAATGGTTCGGATTGGGAAACCGGTTCAAGAACTTAGAGAAGGTTTAAATGGTTCGGATTGGGAAATCGGTTCAAGAACTTAGAGAAGGTTCAAATGGTTCGGATTGGGAATACCGGTTCAAGAACCTAATGGAGCTTCGAATGGTTCAGATTGGAATACCGGTTCGAGAACCAGAATAAAAATTAAAAAGTTCAAAACTAAACTGCTGATGAATGAACTAAACCCTTGATTGGATGAAATGAAGAGGACCACCTAGATTTCTATGACTAGATGTTCTGTTAATTATTTTGTTGTATAAAAACTGGCACAAGTAAGTCTTTTACAAGTTATTTGCACCTAGCAATTTTTATTTACTTGCTATAAAATTTAACATTTTGATTCGAACTAATCGTTTTGAGTCTATACTTTAGAAAGGTTTGGTTCTATAAGCTAGTAGTAATGTAGGCTTGGAGTTTGGTTTTTGCAATGAAAAACATCTGGGATCCGGATATTCGGATTTTGTTTCATGACATGTTTCATGTTTATCTTGAATACTGACAGCGAAATCTGTTCGGCACCACGTGGTGTGTGTATGACCTGGATGGACAACTCCACGCGGCCGCTGAACATTGTAACACCATGGTCCTGAGACAATGTGTGTGAGGGACTCCAGGTGAGCGCTTCAGCTTATCTGCCAGGATTTTGCTTTCCTCTCAAGAAGGGAGATTGTGACTTCATCATAAGCCGAGGATGTTCCTTCACTATGATAACAGAACTCAGAGAAGACTAATTCACGGAGAGCTTCCATCTGGCCTGGAGATAAGAAAATCATATTACAATGATGGATCATGGAGCGCTAACTTCATCGCGAGATGTTCACTTCCAGGCAGCGTCCGTCGGCGGCGTGTGCCAAAAAGTTTCCCTTTCGAGATGTACCGTAGTCTGAAAAAAAAGGGGAAACCAGTACAAAGTGAACCCGAACTCAACCATAGTTCTTTAGAATTTTTCTCTCTGTATCTAAACAGTCGTCCGAAGATATTGTATGAGGGCACGAGAATATGTCGTTTAAACATAGTCTGGATAGGACCTCCATAATGTTTTAGGATTGCAATGGACTATCTGCTATGAAATTTGCTTTGAACACAGAATGTGATGGTGGGAAAAAGGAGATATTGTTGAAAAAATGTTCTACAGATTTAATAATGTGAGCACCGCTCAATTATGTTCCGGTCACAAGTGGTGTGTTGAACACTGAACATCATACAATATGATAACAGAGGAGACTCCACGGTACCCTCGCCAGTCATTGCGCGTGAAACAAATCTATGGGGTGAAAACTCCGGCGAGTAAGGACTGCGGTATACCAAGCGATGTGGCCATGTGGAGACAATTCTAGACTCCTTGGTTCGAGATACCATGTAACATAGAGTCAATGGCTGGATAAAATAATCAAAGGGCAGGAAACAGCTCGTGGCTGTCAGAAACTTTCGAAGTTAGAAGAAGTAGAATGCACATTAAGGCTCAGATATCGCAGTAGAGGCAAGAACTTAGACAGGACAACGCGAGATCGAGATATAAGGACAGATTAGAGCGAGGCGAGGAAGGAGAGAAAGAGGGGAAAATAGGAAAAAGAAAAGATTGAGTCCCATGGCAAATGAATTAGAGACAGAGGAAGAAAGAAGAGCTGAAAAGAGGGACAGAGAGAGAAAGAGATAGACAGACTGATAGATAGATAGAAAGATAGAGAAAGAGAGTGAGAGACAGAGAGAGAGAGAGAGAGAGAGAGAGAGAGAGAGAGAGAGAGAGAGAGAGAGAGAGAGAGAGAGAGAGAGAGAGAGAGAGTTTGCACGAAGGTAAATGATAATTTTCTAGTACAAGATAAAAAAAATTCCTTTTCTTTGCAAGCGTTTTATTCCCTATTTGATTCTAAAACCTTGGGCACTGGCTGTTTTAAAACCAGAATAATGTTTCAAACTCTCCTGACATTCCACAACATGATATGCATGAGAAGAGAATTAGCTTCAATGAAACGTATTTTGTCCATCAAATTTATTTTGAAAACAAGAATCTGAAGCGAAAATAACTCGATAATCCTCTCCACATACAGAGAGAGAGAGAGAGAGAGAGAGAGAGAGAGAGAGAGAGAGAGAGAGAGAGAGAGAGAGAGAGAGAGAGAAACATAATAAAAGCCCTGACAATTTCCAGTTTAGACTTGGCCTTGACCTTATCTTATCAAGGCAAACATGGTGACCTTTTATTGTTCCTTCACTAGATTCATGTAGGCTAAAGCAAATATTATGGTCAGCGTTTAATTGGCCAGCAAAAAGTTAGATCTTTTTTTCAGATTTGTTCCGCCGTGATGGGTTTTGTCAGCGTCTAAGGGGTTCATAAATCTAAGAGAACAAGTCCCTCTCTTTTTCTCTCTCTGTCTCTCTCTGTCTCTGTCTGTCTGTCTCTCTCTATCTATCTATCTATTTATCTATCTGTTTATCTATCCGTCTGTCTATCTCTTTCCCTCTCTCTCTCTCTCTCTCTCTCTCTCTCTCTCTCTCTCTCTCTCTCATCTTTCATCCCCCCCCCCCCCTCCACTTTCCCCACGCGATATCATATTTATTGTGATTCACATTATGACAATCTTTCCCTAACGAAAACCCAGATTATCTTTAACTGACTTTTATGAATGCATTCCGTTTTACAGCTCGTCTTAACGTCAAGAGGCAAGGTTTCGTTGAAGACAAATTTTTGCCCTTTTCTGTAAATATAACCACGCTATAGGGCTGAAATTCAAGAAACAGAGTTTTATCCTGTGGTTGTTATTTCAGCGCGAAGGTCGTGTTTTTAAAGAAATCTTTTAATGGAATGCTTTTTGTGTGCTTCCTCCTGCTGTCACCAAGACATGTAAAATATTAATTTCTCCGTTCAAAGGCAGCTTGAAAAGGAATGCGGCCTGTTCAGTCCAACGCCCATCTGATTCGGTCTGAAAACAGCCCTGTATGTGGGCGGGGAAGGCGCCTCCTGGATTCTCCCCATCTGATTCGGTCTGAAAACAGCCCTGTATGTGGGCGGGGAAGGCGCCTCCTGGATTCTCCTCAGGTTTTCATCCTTAAATTAAAACGATGCCCTTTGTGGACTGAACGTTCTGTGAATTTATTTGATGAGTACAGGAAACTTTCATCTTAACCTTTTCTTTCTTTAAACTTATTAAAGATATTTCAAATTTGATTTTCCAATCAAATGTCAATTATCATGTGAAACAAAACAAAAAAGTAATGAAAAAAAAAATGAAAAAGAAGAAACAGCTTGAAAAATTAATGCCGCTGAACTGAAAATATTGGATGGAACCAAAGACGTCATCTCTTTTAGATTACTGATCTTCTGCATCCTAATTTCAACTCTTCATTTTTTGTCGCGGGGAAAATTGATCATCACAGATCGGCAGCCAGACAGCATTATTTTGAACTGACAGAGTTAGTCTTTTGATGAACATTCGGTGGCTGAGCCACGGGGCCTGGGGTTCAAATCTAGGTTAGTTTCTGGCCGGGGGAGAGCGTGTAGAATATTTTCGTCACGTTATTGATAATGGTACATTTTTCTCCTGCCCTCACTTCTCTCCCCTCTCCCGATCTCTTTATTCTGTAACAGCCGTGTGGAGGACTATGCAGAGCTAGAGATGCATCTTGTCTGTCTGTAACAGCCGTGTGGAGGACTATGCAGAGCTAGAGATGCATCTTGTCTGTCTGTAACAGCGTTGGAGGACTATGCAGAGCTAGAGATGCATCTTGTCTGTCTGTAACAGCGTTGGAGGACTATGCAGAGCTAGAGATGCATCTTGTCTGTCTGTAACAGCGTTGGAGGACTATGCAGAGCTAGAGATGCATCTTGTCTGTCTGTAACAGCCGTGTGGAGGTCTATGCAGAGCTAGAGATGCATCTTGTCTGTCTGTAACAGCGTTGGAGGACTATGCAGAGCTAGAGATGCATCTTGTCTGTCTGTGACAGCGTTGGAGGACTATGCAGAGCTAGAGATGCATCTTGTCTGTCTGTGACAGCGTTGGAGGACTATGCAGAGCTAGAGATGCATCTTGTCTGTCTGTGACAGCGTTGGAGGACTATGCAGAGCTAGAGATGCATCTTGTCTGTCTGTAACAGCGTTGGAGGACTATGCAGAGCTAGAGATGCATCTTGTCTGTCTGTAACAGCGTTGGAGGACTATGCAGAGCTAGAGATGCATCTTGTCTGTCTGTAACAGCCGTGTGGAGGACTATGCAGTGCTAGAGATGCATCTTGTCTGTCTGTAACAGCCGTGTGGAGGACTATGCAGTGCTAGAGATGCATCTTGTCTGTCTGTAACAGCGTTGGAGGACTATGCAGTGCTAGAGATGCATCTTGTCTGTCTGTAACAGCGTTGGAGGACTATGCAGTGCTAGAGATGCATCTTGTCTGTCTGTAACAGCGTTGGAGGACTATGCAGTGCTAGAGATGCATCTTGTCTGTCTGTGACAGCGTTGGAGGACTATGCAGTGCTAGAGATGCATCTTGTCTGTCTGTAACAGCGTTGGAGGACTATGCAGTGCTAGAGATGCATCTTGTCTGTCTGTAACAGCGTTGGAGGACTATGCAGAGCTAGAGATGCATCTTGTCTGTCTGTTGGATCAATCATCCGGCATAATTGTATAATAAAGTTCTTATTGGAGAAGACAAACATAAAGTTACAGGTAAAAGGTTTTCGTCAGAAAACGTTCCTGGAAAATTAGAAGGTACAACACAAATCATGCTTAAAACAAGCAAATTGGGAATCGCTACTTTTTTTTTGTCTTTTTTTTCCATGCAAGCATTTTTTTATCTAAAAATCTAAACAGGGGGCAATC
>JAWDGP010006142.1:122500-135000 GCA_033675545.1 Elysia crispata
TAACCGTACTTGCTTGAGCGACACGGAGGATAACAAAAATACCACGTATCGTTCTTGCCTTATCGTCTCTAAATCTTTTTTTAGAAAAGCAATATTGAAATTTGTTAAGACTCAATGAAATATATTTAACAATAACTTTATTCTTCCATTTTTATAACCTTCCTAAACATCATCAAAAGAAAAAAAAATCCAGGGAATAATTCTATCAAGTCTCTGAATCGCGTAGGACTTTGTCGTCCCCCAGGACTGAAGTGGTTCAAAGTTAAAACGAGCCATAACGTCAATTAATCTTTGAAAATAATTCATTTTTAAAGTGAGATTCGGAAAGCCACATCTTACTATCATACTGAAAGTCATTCTCCCACAAGCAAAAAAACTTACGACAGCTTCTGATTTAGATGATTAAATTGAAAAAAAAATATTTGGTTCTTTGTTGCTTTTTTAATCAACTGACTTGCGCAGAGAACTGTGATAGTGTATCACAAATAAAATGGTTTTCTCTTCGTTGTTTTTGCTTTTTTGTGTTTCATTTTATTCAATTATTTTTTTCTTTTTCTTTTTCTTTTTTTTTTTTTTTTTTTTTTTTTTTGGGGGGGGGGGGGGGGGGTTAACTATAAGATTGACTGGCTTTGTTCTTTCTTTCTCTTCTATCATAATTATCTCTTTCTTTTCGTCCCAATTTACTTTGTATCTTTCTTTTCACCTTCTCATAGTCATTATGTTCGGCTTTTCATTCAACGTCCAATCTTTCCTTCACCTTTTTTATTTGTTCACTTAGCATAAAATTTAAGTCGATTAGCTCTATTTTTACGATGATAGCATCAGGTTTTGAAGCAGCTTTTTAATTCAACGCATCGTATCTGGTCGGGCTACGTAAACAAGATGACTTTTGATTTGTAATTAAAATAACAATTCTGAAATGATTATAGACTTGGAAAGTCTTAAAAGTTCAATTTCTTTGCGTCACAGAGAGCTTTCAGCTAGGTTGAAGTTTCCTGACTTGAACTTTGAGAAGTTTGAAGGCATTGTTATTATTTTAAATTAGATCTGATTTGCCTTTGCTTCGTGCCTCCGTTTTCCATTACAAAACGGTTGATTTCCATACGACTAACAACTCTAAATCTGTGCTTAATAGTTATTCTAACAGTGCAAAGCAATTTAAGTGGTTTGAAGTTTCATCCATTTTATTTTATCTCTTCAGAAGTGCACTTGTTCGAATTGCTGAATAGTGAATGTCGTATAAGTGAAAAAATTAAAAAGCCCCGTGGAGAGATTTCGGCTATTATTCGATATTTCCTTTGACTTTTGCATAAAAATTTTCAAGGATTGTTGAGGCTTTTAGCGTGTAATGATTGAAGGAAATAAAAAGCGAATCCATTCATATAAAACGCTTTTGATGAAACATGGCTGAGCGAACTTACAAAATTGATGTTTCATTTCAATCCGAAATTGCTTTGTCCTTCTATTTTTGTGTCTATTTTCATTCTTTTTAACCTAGTCCGATCGCCTTATATTGAAAGGTTTTTCCATCGTGTAATACAATGCTCCTTTTGGTCTTTCTATTAAAAAAAAATCCTAGCCAGTGGAATCCTCCGAATACTCCGTTAGCCAGCTTCAATTTTTCTTTTTCTTTTCTTTCTTTCTGTTTTTATTTTCAATTACGTTAAAGGGGAAATCGAGACAAATTTTCGGTTCTGATCTTTTTATCCTCTTTTGCAAAGGAATTATGAAAAATCTTAAAATCATTGATCGTTGGAATCATAATTTTTTGACATCACCAGTGTTTTGTTGAAGAACGTTGCACCGGTACGTCCATTGTCTAGAAGTTGAAGCAATAAATCAATATGGATAGGGGCACCTAATTAGCTGACACGGAATGTTGAATATACAGAAGTGTTGCATTAAAACAAAGTTACTACCAGCCATTCTATAATATCCATATAAGGTTAATATACAACACTGTACATCCAAAAACTTTTAATTTAAAAAAAAAGTCACCTTCAAAACTTTATACATTAAATTTCTCTTCCTTCAATTTTTGTTGCGATATTCAAAATTGAAACGGAAGCAAGAAGTTTCCTTTTACAAACGAAGAAGGGAAGACATTTAGCCAGAGGTCAGCCCATTTTTTGCCATGTCTGTTTTTATGAAGTTGAAACTGTTCTGCAAACACAGGACTATTATTATATTTAAAGACAAAATGTTTAAAAGTTAAAGGAACTTCACTGTAATAGCTTCAGGCTGGGTGGGAAACACGACATTTCAGCGTGTGAGACAAATACTACGGAGCAAAATCAACAAACTTTGAATTTCCATGAGGATAAAACCGTTTCATGATGTCCGACGAATATTTGAGTATATTAACAATTCTCATTCAAATACATAAAATAGAACAATCTGATAATTTTATAATTTAAGTATGTATTTGTTTTCACGATTCCACATTAAAATCTTACAGTTTCTCCTTGTTCTCCTTCGCTCGACAAGGGATGTCTTAGTCTCTGACAATTCCACATTAAAATCTTACAGTTTCTCCTTGTTCTCCCTCGCTCGACAAGGGATGTCTTAGTCTCCGACGATTCCACATTAAAATCTTACATTTTCTCCTTGTTCTCCCTCGCTCGACAAGGGATGTCTTAGTCTCCGACGATTCCACATTAAAATCTTACAGTTTCTCCTTGTTCTCCCTCGCTCGCCAAGGGATGTCTTAGTCTCCGACGATTCCACATTAAAATCTTACAGTTTCTCCTTGTTCTCCCTCGCTCGACAAGGGATGTCTTAGTCTCTGACGATTCCACATTAAAATCTTACAGTTTCTCCTTGTTCTCTCTCGCTCGCCAAGGGATGTCTTAGTCTCTGACGATTCCACATTAAAATCTTACAGTTTTTCCTTGTTCTCTCTCGCTCGCCAAGGGATGTCTTAGTCTCTGACGATTCCACATTAAAATCTTACAGTTTCTCCTTGTTCTCCCTCGCTCGACAAGGGATGTCTTAGTCTCTGACAATTCCACATTAAAATCTTACAGTTTCTCCTTGTTCTCCCTCGCTCGACAAGGGATGTCTTAGTCTCTGACGATTCCACATTAAAATCTTACAGTTTCTCCTTGTTCTCTCTCGCTCGCCAAGGGATGTCTTAGTCTCCGACGATTCCACATTAAAATCTTACAGTTTTTCCTTGTTCTCTCTCGCTCGCCAAGGGATGTCTTAGTCTCCGACGATTCCACATTAAAATCTTACAGTTTCTCCTTGTTCTCCCTCGCTCGACAAGGGATGTCTTAGTCTCCGACGATTCCACATTAAAATCTTACAGTTTCTCCTTGTTCTTCCTCGCTCGACAAGGGATGTCTTAGTCTCCGACGATTCCACATTAAAATCTTAGATTTTGTCCTTTTTCTCCCTCGCTCGACAAGGGATGTCTTAGTCTCCGACGATTCAACATTAAAATCTTAGATTTTGTCCTTGTTCTCCCTCGCTCGCCAAGGGATGTCTTAGTCTCCGACGATTCAACATTAAAATCTTAGATTTTGTCCTTGTTCTCCCTCGCTCGACAAGGGATGTCTTAGTCTCCGACGATTCCACATAAAAAACAATAGAGCGTGTCTGTAGTTCCTGTCGACAGCAGTTCCCCAGAACCTCTTGGGAGAGCAAACTCTTCTGTTTTCTGGTGGACCTCGCGTGTCAAGTGGTGCAGACAGCTGGTACAACCTTTATAATCAGTCAATAGAGAGAAGCTAATAGTGTAGCATTAGTGAACTGTCAAGAGTGATTTGTTATAAGTCTCAAGTATAATGATGTAGGAAAGCCGAGTGCGATCTATTATATTCATGTGACAGACTTAGATTACATTCAGGGTAATTCTCTAAAAAATGTGTACCTCATGGTACCTTGACAGACTCAACTTGAGGTTCTCAGATCATTATGACCAGGTGTATTCTGATGTCATCTTTGCTTATCGAACCTTCTGATGTCGCCACTCGCGATTGTTCACAGTATCCTCCTTGCACATCTGAGGAGGAGTTGTGTATCTGACCCAATTGTTCCCAGCAAACCTGAACCGGTTAATTAGGACAAAGTTTGGTCTTGTACCATGACAAAGTTTGGTCTTGTACCATGACAAAGTTTGGTCTTGTACCATGACAAAGTTTGGTCTTGTACCATGACAAAGTTTGCTCTTGTACCATGACAAAGTTTGCTCTTGTACCATGACAAAGCATTCTTAAGCATTTTACAATCGATTTTTTAAACAAGCAAGATTGCTAGTCCGATAGAAAAATTGTAAGCCCCTATTGACGCAATTCAATATCCCGTGGCAAACAAAGTATGCATAATAATATCTCACACCCGAGCTAGAATGATGATAGACCCGCGAATGGTTTAGCCTCGTCTGCCCTGCGACTTCCGGCCAAAAACACTCCATTTCCCATTCAGTGTTGGAGATATTTACCGTGGGTAGCCGTGATACAGTTCTGTTAATGTTATGCTTGGCTACTGGCCCGGACTCCGAGACGGCTCTGTATTTGTATAGCAGTCGGTGAGGGGTCCACAGTATCGACTAGTTGTGCCGTAGGTGCATTCCATAAATTATCCTTTACTTTGGCGCATTCTTTCATGCCCCCCTGTTAAGTCAATGCACTTTTACTTAATACTTAGCGCCATGTCTAGAATTACATTCTTCAAAAGTAAAATATTGATATAGTTTGTTCCTCAAACACAAACAAAGCCCATGACATACAAATGCTAATGAATGCAGTTTTTTGTTTTGTTTGTTTGTTTTTTTTTGTTGTTTTTTTTTGCAAAAGTACATCTATAGGGTAATATGTAAAAGTACACTTTGTGACATGTATTTTGCTAAATTATTAAATTAATATACTGCCCTCAACCGAAAGGCTTTGACCAAACCTTTAACAAAGAGGTCAATAAATTTTTTCGATTAAAAGCTTTTTTAATAAAACATTGTCAGAAAGAATAGAAAATTGCTAGATTTACTGAAAAAATTATATCTTGCAAAAATGTGGTATGCAGAAAAGTGTTAGAAACGAAACTGTTTTTCAAAAAAAAAAAGCTCGACAGGAGGGGTTTTTCATGGGGTTGATGACAGATAGCTGAACTAACAAAGACTTGTGGAAGACTTTTCAAGATGTTTAGCTCCAGCCTCATGTCTTTCTATATTTCTTTTTTCGAGGGGGATGGGGGTAAGAGGGTAGTGGTGGGGAGTGGTTTCTTGCTTATGTCCTACATTACTATCTACCTTAATCTATGCTCTTGCCTTCTTGAAAGCATTAGGTCTACAATTTTGATATTCCGACACCTCTCTGTCTCTGTCTCTGTCTGTCTGTCTGTCTCTCTCTCTCTCTCTCTCTGTCTCTCTGTGTCTGTCTCTCTCTGTGTCTCTCTGTGTCTGTCTCTGTCTCTCTGTCTCTCTTTCTCTTTCTTTCTCTCTCACTCTCTCTGTCTCTCTTTCTCTCTCTCACTCTCTCTCTAAAATTTTTCTGTTTTTTTTTCTGTTGGCTCACCTATCTCGGTGTTTCTGTGGTATAAGGTTCGCCGACACAACATTATTTCTCAATGATCGTTTTTCACACGCATCGGAATATTGCAGATAAAAGTTCTCAATAGCTTGAAATTTGAATACTGATTTTGTACCCTAGATATATCCATGTATAAGCATTTTTCAAGAACCCAAAGCCCCTCCCAGTAAAACCGACGTTTGAACACAAGACTTAAGACACTAAAGTTCGAGCGACACAGTAAAGACCATTGCAAAGAATAATTAATACGACTTTTTAAAAATTTTTGTGTATAAATTTCTCTTCTCATGTGTCACAATCTTTTCAATGTATCAAAGTATAAAATGAAATAAACAAGGGCTCGTTTTATAACCTCAAGAATTTGTACTTTTACAGGAAGCTTTACTTGGCCTTGCACTTCTTATTGACCCCCTGGGTTTTCACCGGGTGATTAGTCTGTTTGGTGGAGAAAAAGGAGGGGGGTGGGGGGGGTTGGCGAAGGTCAGATATCATATTCACCATGTACGTCATTCATAACCATGCAGTGTTTACAGTCGCTATCGAACTGCCAGACCTAGCGGTCAGAATGGGAGGGTCACGCATTATAGATCGAACGCAAATCAAGCATTATCCGGGACACACGAGGACATTTTTTACTGACCGATGACCCTTGGCTAGTGCCGAGTTATTTGGGTTTCAAATTCCTGACTGTCTTCAGAGCCATGCTGACCTCCAGCACAGGCGCTGCCCAATTATGGCCATCAGGGTGAAGGAAGAATACAGAGTGTTGAGTGTGTGTGGGGGGGAGGGGGTGGGAAGGGTGTGTGTGTGTGTGTATTTATATATATATATATATATGAATTGATCAAACAAGAAGAAAGAGGTAGGAGGGGAAGACAAATATTGCATGCCCTACATGTTGAGCGTGAGAGTATGGTGGTGAAAACTCTTCACGATATCTGTAAAGTCATCCACCACACAAACTGCGATTTTCTATTTTTTTCCAAACTAGTCGCATGAAGCAACGCTCTGGCTTGAAGCAGTTGATTTCGGATTCTAGAAATTTTTAAAAGATTGAGGTCACCAAAAATCTCTAGTGCAGTCTTTTCTATGACAATGCAGTTTTCAGAAGTTTTGCTACAGGAAATTGGGCGACGAAATGGCGTTATGCCTAGCCAAATCGTAATAATATTGAAAACCTGTAGGTAGAGACTCACCGAGGAGCTAAATAACAGACTTTAGAGACGAAACCTTCTTATCAAAAATGATATTGATGTAAAAAGACTCTAATGGCATTACAAATGGTTTAATACAGAGTCTGAAGCAAAATCTGGACCATGATCTCCACTGCACATTTGACCTTACTTATATCGAAGTTAGAGGCCCATAAATGATGATACCATAACGATTTTTCTTCTCTCAACTTTTGTTAACGATAATATACTTTCATTTGTCTCCGCCTTTTAACTGTATTTTTGTACTGCAATAAAATATAAAAATCATTTCCTTTCTTTCATTTTATCGATTTCAGGTAATTTCGAATAGCCGTGGGCCTCAGAACAGTCTGACTGCTCTAGGTAATATATTTCAGATCAGTTATAATTAGCTTAGACACATGGCTTAGAGTTTAGGTCTAATCTAGTTTGATTTGATTTTAGAATGTACATCAGCTAAAGTGAATACCAATGATGTCTGATTGTGGAACTTTAATTTAAAAAACAAAAACTCTCTACTTTTCTTTAAAGACCAAAAGGGCATAGAAAGTTTTTTAAAAAGTAATTACATTCTTCTTCTCTTTTCTCCTCCTCCTCTTCTTCTTCTTCTTCTTCTTCTTCTTCTTCTTCTTCTTCTTCTTCTTCTTCTTCTTCTTCTTCTTCTTCTTCTTCTTCTTCTTCTTCTTCTTCTTCTTCTTCTTCTTCTTCTTCTTCTTCTTCTTCTTCTTCTTCTTCTTCTTCTTCTTCTTCTTCTTCTTCTTCTTCTTCTTCTTCTTCTCCTCCTCCTCCTCGTCCTCCTCCTTCTTCTTCTTCTTCTTCTTCTTCTTCTTCTTCTTCTTCTTCTTCTTCTTCTTCTTCTTCTTCTTCTTCTTCTTCTTCTTCTTCTTCTTCTTCTTCTTCTTCTTCTTCTTCTTCTTCTCCTCCTCCTCCTCCTCCTCCTCCTCCTCCTCCTCCTCCTCCTTCTTCTTCTTCTTCTTCTTCTTCTTCTTCTTCTTCTTCTTCTTCTTCTTCTTCTTCTTCTTCTTCTTCTTCTTCTTCTTCTTTTATTATTATGATAATTATCATCATCATCATCATCATCATCATTATTATTATTATTATTATTATTATTATTATTATTATTATTATTATTATCATCATCATCATCATCATCATCATTATTATTATTATTATTATTATTATCATCATCATCATCATCATCATCATCATCATCTGATCATCATCATCATCATCGTTACTATTATTTTTATTATTATTATTATTATTATTATTATTATTATTATTATTATTATTATTATTATTATTATTATTATTATTATTATTATTATTATTATTATTATTATTATTATTATCATTATTATTATTATTATTATTATTATTATCATTATTATTGATAATATTTTTGTTTTCAAAGAACTTGAAGTGAGGGAAGGAACTATTCTTCTATTTTTCTCATCATTCAGAAACCAAAACCAACTGGAAGAGCCAGTCATGCGATGATCGACCTCAAACGAGAGGACGCCAGATAGTGGAGTCAATAGAGTGCTGGACTGAACACGAGTGATGGGTTCAATCCCCAGTAACTAGGACATCACTTTCATAGTAGCGACGGGTCCAATCTGTACAGTCTAAACTTTGGCTTGGCAGAAAGCCGTCTTCTCCAAATCAGATTTTTTGGAAAACTTTAAGCACGAAACAACCAAGATAACCAACGATGGGTTATTCTGGGGGAATCCATGACGCAGAGCTCAGATACTTCTAACGGTAGCACTAATACCCGTCTACTCCTATTGCCATCGTGAAAGCTGCGGACATCAATGACATAAAGAATATAGAATGTTACTCTAAATAATACCTATCTGTCTGACGATTGTATTTCGTCTAGAATAGACTATTAAGAAAAGCATAGTCTCAACATTTATGGTTGGATGGACAGTAAATAAATATCGGCATTTCATGCTATCGTCTCTGACAGGACGTGTGAATCTGTTGAATCTGTTAGCGCCATTTCATGCTATCGTCTCTGACAGGACGGGTGAATCTGTTAGCGCCATTTCATGCTATCGTCTCTGACAGGACGGGTGAATCTGTTAGCGCCATTTC
Source organism: Elysia crispata (assembly GCA_033675545.1). NCBI lineage: Eukaryota > Metazoa > Mollusca > Gastropoda > Plakobranchidae > Elysia > Elysia crispata. The sequence continues at coordinate 131,325 of JAWDGP010006142.1, forward strand.
ATGCTATCGTCTCTGACAGGACGGGTGAATCTGTTAGCGCCATTTCATGCTATCGTCTCTGACAGGACGGGTGAATCTGTTAGCGCCATTTCATGCTATCGTCTCTGACAGGACGTGTGAATCTGTTAGCGCCATTTCATGCTATCGTCTCTGACAGGACGTGTGAATCTGTTAGCGGAAAACGGGCTCAGAAACGGATCCAAAGGGAGCTTACTCAAGCAGAACCACAAGAATCGCAAAGATCGCGCCAGGACATTATCTAGACCTATAATGATTTGATCTGTGACTGCTTGAATGAGTCGCCTGTTTGTGTGCGCCAATTGTGACGTCTGTTGTAGTTGAGGTGCACGCGTACCCGCAGGATCTGCACGGCTATTGTTTACACATAAACATCATCCCCTCAGGCTGTCGAGAAAAATACCCCCCGCTTGAGATCTTAATCACCGAGTGGTTTGACATGAACCGCGACTGTAATCGTTGAAATCATAATAAATTTCGTCGTTTCAGCCTGATGGCAGGAAGAACATTCGTCGCTTTATGGTTCGGGAAATAAAACGCAGATCAATTAGGCAAGAGCTGTTCAATGTGGCGAGAACTAATGAACAGTGCGCGACCGATCCTGATAAAGGCGCCGTCATTGTTTTAGAATATCTCTCAACAGGTCGGGGCACGCTCACAGCTCAAAACAAACGGTTAGTAGTCAGAGCAAAACTATTATTCTCACTGTACCAGGACTGAATTCTTACACTAAACGTAGCTATTTCTATGAAAATGGGCTTTATACAAACATAGTTTTGAAAAAGGCAAAAGGAACTTTGTCTTTCTAGATCTAGATTGATTTTCAGCTTTTTTCTCCGCTTCATCATTATTATTGTTGCTTTTGACCCCTTGCTGACACGACGGCGGAGACAAGGAAACAACTAAAAAGGCAGGTGATCTTTATTTCCATGTCAGTGTGTTCTAGATCAGCATAATAACATTCAAACCCCCCAAAATGGAATGATAGTCTTTAGCCTTAACCTTTCAATGACATGGAAAAAAGGAATTCTTCCCTTGCTCCTCATTGCACGCAAGACTTGTCCTTGAGAAGGACAGTTATCCCTCAGCAAAGGTCACACCACAGAAAATAACCTTATAGAAAAGAAACAATATTACTGGCTGCAGGATATACCACCTCAATCTGAGCTTGTGGTAGCGGCTGACACAGGCCAGGACAGACTCACGTTCACCTCCACAGTAACGCCGGGTGAACTATTGATTGCTCAAAGCGTTCCATGTTATTCTTCAAAATGTTGGTTTATTAACTGTCTGACCTTTAAAAAACTCTCTGGGAAACGTGACATTGTTTTTCTTAACAATAAAGCTAGAACAAAAAAAATAACCTAACAATATTTTGGTTTTTATCTTTGATAAATATAAATTCGAAAATAAAAACTCAGTCCATCGAGAGAATCTATAAAAGTTCAACGTTTCAACGTTATGTGTAATTGGTAACAATATCCACATCGAACTAAAATAAAACATTAAAAAAAGTTTATACAAACGGTTTTTTTATTAAACGATAAGAGGTTATAATTTTCTCCACAAGAAAAAGAGAAAGTTCAACCATTTTCATCGATTCAATAAATTACATACTTTTTTTTTTTTTAATTTGCAAAACGTCATGTGAGTCAGATTTCAACATCAAATTCGTTCTTTGTTCACGGACTGGACCATACCCATCTCCCCTATAACTAAGTCTTATAAATGGGCAAAAATCTTACTATTTGAAACAATAGCCCAGTCCTGACTGTACCCAAAACCGTGTCTAGCTCCACTCTACGATAGGAGGGCGTCAGCATACAGGCGTTAAACTGAAAGATGAGAGGACACTGCTCAGAGAAGCAAACACTAAAAGACTTTGATCCGCGTCATGATGGATAAATGACTGATTGTCAAAAAAAATTAGTGTCCTGGCTATTTGTTTTCATATCTGTCTGCATCTCTCTTTGTCTGCCTCCCTTTCTCTCTCTCTCTCTCTCTCTCTCTCTCTCTCTCTCTCTCTCTCTCTCTCTCTCTCTCTCTCTCTCTCTTTTTTTTTTCGTCCCCCTTTCTCTGATTTATTTATCAGTCTATGTTTCTATTAGTTTATTATGCTTGATAGTTATATCCGTATAACGTGGAAATTGCTCGACTAAAAGGTACACTATTAACAGTAGTAGTAGTAGTAGTAGTAGTAGTAGTAGTAGTAGTAGTAGTAGTAGTAGTAGTAGTAGTAGTAGTAGTAGTAGTAGTAGTAGTAGTAGTAGTAGTAGTAGTAGTAGTAGTAGTAGTAGTAGTAGTAGTAGTAGTAGTAGTAGTAGTAGTAGTAGTAGTAGTAGTAGCAGTAGTAGTAGCATTAGCAGAAGCAGCAGCAGGACCAGTAGTAGTAGTAGTAGTAGTAGTAGTAGTAGTAGTAGTAGTAGTAGTAGTAGTAGTAGTAGTAGTAGTAGTAGTAGTAGTAGTAGTAGTAGTAGTAGTAGTAGTAGTAGTAGTAGTAGTAGTAGTAGTAGTAGTAGTAGTAGTTGTTGTTGTTGTTGTTGTAGTAGTAGTAGTAGTAGTAGTAGTAGTAGTAGTAGTAGTAGTAGTAGAAGAAGAAGAAGAAGAAGAAGAAGAAGAAGAAGAAGAAGAAGAAGAAGAAGAAGAAGAAGAAGAAGAAGAAGAAGAAGAAGAAGAAGATGATGATGATGATGATGATGATGATGAAGCAAAAGAAGAAATCTGAAGAGAGACGCTCAAGGTGACAGTTCTAGAGTCATTGTTATAAAAAATTAGGATTTTAATAAATGTATTGTTATCTTTTATTATTTATATCTATCTATCTAACTAATCTTTCAGTGGATAAAATATTCAGGTAGAGGAGCTTTCGGAAATTAAACTTCAAACATGTACGTCCAAAGATTATAAAGATAATATCAGTTTATATAATATATGTAGTAAAACTTTATATTATCCCTCCCTCTCTCTCCATCTTCTCTCTTTTTTCTTCTTCTTCTGTCTATCTTTATAAATGGTGTATGCATGAATAGCATTTAATTAAAGTGCAGATAGAACTGACTGAGAAATCATGCCGGAAACACTGGTACTTTGTGCAGACTGAATTTCTCTGATTTGTGGAGAAATCTGAAACCAGCAGATTTGAGGCGTCCAGGGAGGGGCCAGCTTATTCTATCCTGCATGCATCCTTTCCTGCTTTCTCAATCTCCAGTTACACTTCCAAATCCTGACATGATACGACGCTCTCAAGATATTTTTCGAGAAAAATGAACCTTTTTTTTATTTCTATCTCAAGTTCTGTCATCTTTAGCCCCAAAGGTAGACCTTGATTTAATTTTATTTTTGTATGTTTTAAATCTTCATTTATTTTTTTTTATTTCCTAGCAAGATAGGAAATAGCTTAGATATGCAGAACATTTCTTTATTTAGTGATGAAAAATATCGTATTACACATGGGGCACATGATCATTCTCGCTCATTTTATGAAAATAAATGTCTACTGCATTGGTCGCCGAATGTGTTATTTAAAAGGCATTTAACTGATGCAGATTGATATACAAATCCGGTTCCAACATGTACTGGTGCAACTTTCTAAATGCTTGAGTCGAACAGAATTCACCCAGTATGAACTACAGCGTTCATTAAACGTTTCGTCCAAAAG
>JAWDGP010006142.1:145000-162500 GCA_033675545.1 Elysia crispata
ATGTCCTTCCGTCTTGTGTTCGAGTTCTATTATCTAGTGATGACTCACCTAATGTCTTTCCACCTAGTGTTCGAGTTCTATTATCTAGTGATAACTCATTTAAGGTCCTTCCACCTTGTGTTCGAGTTCTATTATCTAGTAATGACTCACCTAATGTCCTTCCGTCTTGTGTTCGAGTTCTATTATCTAGTAATGACTCACCTAATGTCCTTCCGTCTTGTGTTCGAGTTCTATTATCTAGTGCTGACTCACCTAATGTCCTTCCGTCTTGTGTTCGAGTTCTATTATCTAGTAATGACTCACCTAAGGTTCTTCCACCTTGTGTTCGAGTTCTATTATCTAGTGCTGACTCACCTAATGTTCTTCCACCTTGTGTTCGAGTTCTATTATCTAGTAATGACTCACCTAAGGTTCTTCCACCTTATGTTCGAGTTCTATTATCTAGTGCTGACTCACCTAATGTTCTTCCACCTTGTGTTCGAGTTCTATTATCTAGTAATGACTCACCTAATGTTCTTCCACCTTGTGTTCGAGTTCAATTATCTAGTAATGACTCACCTAATGTTCTTCCACCTTGTATTCGAGTTCTATTATCTAGTGATGACTCACCTAATGACCTTCCGTCTTGTGTTCGAGTTCTATTATCTAGTGATGACTCACCTAATGACCTTCCGTCTTGTGTTCGAGTTCTATTATCTAGTGATGACTCACCTAATGACCTTCCGTCTTGTGTTCGAGTTCTATTATCTAGTGATGACTCACCTAATGACCTTCCGTCTTGTGTTCGAGTTCTATTATCTAGTGCTGACTCACCTAATGACCTTCCGTCTTGTGTTCGAGTTCTATTATCTAGTGATGACTCACCTAATGACCTTCCGTCTTTTGTTCGAGTTCTATTATCTAGTGCTGACTCACCTAATGACCTTCCGTCTTTTGTTCGAGTTCAATTATCTAGTAATGACTCACCTAATGACCTTCCGTCTTGTGTTCGAGTTCTATTATCTAGTGATGACTCACCTAATGTCCTTCCGTCTTTTGCTCGAGTTCTATTATCTAGTGCTGACTCACCTAATGACCTTCCGTCTTGTGTTCGAGTTCTATTATCTAGTAATGACTCACCTAAGGTTCTTCCACCTTGTGTTCGAGTTCTATTATCTAGTGATGACTCACCTAATGTCCTTCCGTCTTGTGTTCGAGTTCTATTATCTAGTGATGACTCACCTAACGTCCTTCCGTCTTGTGTTCGAGTTCTATTATCTAGTAATGACTCACCTAATGTCCTTCCACCTTGTGTTAGAGTTCTAATATCTAGTGACGTATCACCTAAGGTCCTTCCACCTTGTGTTAGAGTTCTAATATCTAGTAATGTATCACCTAAGGTCCTTCCACATTGTGTTAGAGTTTTAATATCTAGTAATTGTATCACCTAAGGTACTTCCTTCTTGTGTTAGAGTTCTAATATCTAGTGACGTATCACCTACGGTCTTTCCACCTTGTGTTAGAGTTCTATAACCTTGTGAGGACTCACCTAAGGTCCTTCCACCTTGTGTTCGAGTTCTATTATCTAGTAATGACTCACCTAATGTCCTTCCGTCTTGTGTTCGAGTTCTATTATCTAGTGCTGACTCACCTAATGCCCTTTCACCTTGTGTTCGAGTTCAATTATCTAGGAATGACTCACCTAAGGTTCTTCCACCTTGTGTTCGAGTTGTATTATCTAATGATGACTCACCTAATGTTCTTCCACCTTGTGTTAGAGTTCTATTATCTAGTAATGACTCACCTAAGGTTCTTCCACCTTGTGTTCGAGTTCTATTATCTAGTGCTGACTCACCTAATGTTCTTCCACGTTGTGTTCGAGTTCTATTATCTAGTAATGACTCACCTAATGTTCTTCCACCTTGTGTTCGAGTTCTATTTTCTAGTGATGACTCACCTAATGTTCTTCCACCTTGTGTTCGTGTTCTATTATCTAGTAATGACTCACCTAATGTTCTTCCACCTTGTGTTCGAGTTCTATTATCTAGTGATGACTCACCTAATGTTCTTCCACCTTGTGTTCGAGTTCTATTATCTAGTGCTGACTCACCTAATGTCCTTCCGTCTTGTATTCGAGTTCTATTATCTAGTGATGACTCACCTAATTTTCTTCCGTGTTGTGTTCGAGTTCTATTATCTAGTAATGACTCACCTAATGTCCTTCCGTCTTGTGTTCGAGTTCTATTATCTAGTGATGACTCACCTAATGTCCTTCCGTCTTGTATTCGAGTTCTATTATCTAGTGCTGACTCACCTAAGGTCCTTCCACCTTATGTTCGAGTTCTATTATCTAGTGATGACTCACCTAATGTCCTTCCGTCTTGTGTTCGAGTTCTATTATCTAGTGATGACTCACCTAAGGTCCTTCCACCTTGTGTTCGAGTTCTATTATCTAGTGATGACTCACCTAATGACCTTCCACCTTGTGTTCGAGTTCTATTATCTAGTAATGACTCACCTAATGTTCTTCCGTCTTGTGTTCGAGTTCTATTATCTATTGATGACTTACCTGATGTCCTTCCGTCTTGTGTTCGAGTTCTATTATCTAGTAATGACTCACCTAATGTTCTTCCGTCTTGTGTTCGAGTTCTATTATCTATTGATGACTTACCTGATGTCCTTCCGTCTTGTGTTCGAGTTCTATTATCTAGTAATGACTCACCTAATGTTCTTCCACCTTGTGTTCGTGTTCTATTATCTAGTAATGACTCACCTAATGTTCTTCCACCTTGTGTTAGAGTTCTATTATTTAGTGATGACTCACCTAAGGTCCTTTCACCTTGTGTTAGAGTTCTATTATCTAGTGATGACTCACCTAATGACCTTCCGTCTTGTGTTCGAGTTCTATTATCTAGTGATGACTCACCTAATGTTCTTCCACGTTGTGTTCGAGTTCTATTATCTAGTAATGACTCACCTAATGTTCTTCCACCTTGTGTTAGAGTTCTATTATCTAGTGATGACTCACCTAAGGTCCTTTCACCTTGTGTTAGAGTTCTAATATCTAGTAATTGTATTACCTAAGGTCCTTCCGTCTTGTGTTCGAATTCTATTATCTAGTAATGACTCACCTAATGTTCTTCCACCTTGTGTTCGAGTTCTATTATCTAGTGCTGACTCACCTAATGTTCTTCCACCTTGTGTTCGAGTTCTATTATCTAGTGATGACTCACCTAATGACCTTCCGTCTTGTGTTCGAGTTCTATTATCTAGTGATGACTCACCTAATGACCTTCCGTCTTGTGTTCGAGTTCTATTATCTAGTGATGACTCACCTAATGACCTTCCGTCTTGTGTTCGAGTTCTATTATCTAGTGCTGACTCACCTAATGACCTTCCGTCTTGTGTTCGAGTTCTATTATCTAGTGATGACTCACCTAATGACCTTCCGTCTTTTGTTCGAGTTCTATTATCTAGTGCTGACTCACCTAATGACCTTCCGTCTTTTGTTCGAGTTCAATTATCTAGTAATGACTCACCTAATGACCTTCTGTCTTGTGTTCGAGTTCTATTATCTAGTGATGACTCACCTAATGTCCTTCCGTCTTTTGCTCGAGTTCTATTATCAAGTGCTGACTCACCTAATGACCTTCCGTCTTGTGTTCGAGTTCTATTATCTAGTAATGACTCACCTAATGACCTTCCGTCTTGTGTTCGAGTTCTATTATCTAGTGATAACTCACCTAATGTCCTTCCGTCTTGTGTTCGAGTTCTATTATCTAGTGATGACTCACCTAATGTCCTTCCGTCTTGTGTTCGAGTTCTATTATCTAGTGATGACTCACCTAATGTCTTTCCACCTAGTGTTCGAGTTCTATTATCTAGTGATAACTTATTTAAGGTCCTTCCACCTTGTGTTCGAGTTCTATTATCTAGTAATGACTCACCTAATGTCCTTCCGTCTTGTGTTCGAGTTCTATTATCTAGTAATGACTCACCTAATGTCCTTCCGTCTTGTGTTTGAGTTCTATTATCTAGTGCTGACTCACCTAATGTCCTTCCGTCTTGTGTTCGAGTTCCATTATCTAGTAATGACTCACCTAAGGTTCTTCCACCTTGTGTTCGAGTTCTATTATCTAGTGCTGACTCACCTAATGTCCTTCCGTCTTGTGTTCGAGTTCTATTATCTAGTGATGACTCACCTAACGTCTTTCCGTCTTGTGTTCGAGTTCTATTATCTAGTAATGACTCACCTAATGTCCTTCCACCTTGTGTTAGAGTTCTAATATCTAGTGACGTATCACCTAAGGTCCTTCCACCTAGTGTTAGAGTTCTAATATCTAGTAATGTATCACCTAAGGTCCTTCCACATTGTGTTAGAGTTTTAATATCTAGTAATTGTATCACCTAAGGTACTTCCTTCTTGTGTTAGAGTTCTAATATCTAGTGACGTATCACCTACGGTCCTTCCACCTTGTGTTAGAGTTCTATAACCTAGTGAGGACTCACCTAAGGTCCTTCCACCTTGTGTTCGAGTTTTATTATCTAGTAATGACTCACCTAATGTCCTTCCGTCTTGTGTTCGAGTTCTATTATCTAGTGCTGACTCACCTAATGCCCTTTCACCTTGTGTTCGAGTTCTATTATCTAGTAATGACTCACCTAAGGTTCTTCCACCTTGTGTTCGAGTTGTATTATCTAGTGATGACTCACCTAATGTTCTTCCACCTTGTGTTAGAGTTCTATTATCTAGTAATGACTCACCTAAGGTTCTTCCACCTTGTGTTCGAGTTCTATTATCTAGTGCTGACTCACCTAATAATCTTCCACGTTGTGTTCGAGTTCTATTATCTAGTAATGACTCACCTAATGTTCTTCCACCTTGTGTTCGAGTTCAATTATCTAGTAATGACTCACCTAATGTTCTTCCACCTTGTATTCGAGTTCTATTATCTAGTGATGACTCACCTAATGACCTTCCGTCTTGTGTTCGAGTTCTATTATCTAGTGATGACTCACCTAATGACCTTCCGTCTTGTGTTCGAGTTCTATTATCTAGTGATGACTCACCTAATGACCTTCCGTCTTGTGTTCGAGTTCTATTATCTAGTGATGACTCACCTAATGACCTTCCGTCTTGTGTTCGAGTTCTATTATCTAGTGCTGACTCACCTAATGACCTTCCGTCTTGTGTTCGAGTTCTATTATCTAGTGATGACTCACCTAATGACCTTCCGTCTTTTGTTCGAGTTCTATTATCTAGTGCTGACTCACCTAATGACCTTCCGTCTTTTGTTCGAGTTCAATTATCTAGTAATGACTCACCTAATGACCTTCCGTCTTGTGTTCGAGTTCTATTATCTAGTGATGACTCACCTAATGTCCTTCCGTCTTTTGCTCGAGTTCTATTATCTAGTGCTGACTCACCTAATGACCTTCCGTCTTGTGTTCGAGTTCTATTATCTAGTAATGACTCACCTAAGGTTCTTCCACCTTGTGTTCGAGTTCTATTATCTAGTGATGACGCACCTAATGTCCTTCCGTCTTGTGTTCGAGTTCTATTATCTAGTGATGACTCACCTAACGTCCTTCCGTCTTGTGTTCGAGTTCTATTATCTAGTAATGACTCACCTAATGTCCTTCCACCTTGTGTTAGAGTTCTAATATCTAGTGACGTATCACCTAAGGTCCTTCCACCTTGTGTTAGAGTTCTAATGTCTAGTAATGTATCACCTAAGGTCCTTCCACATTGTGTTAGAGTTTTAATATCTAGTAATTGTATCACCTAAGGTACTTCCTTCTTGTGTTAGAGTTCTAATATCTAGTGACGTATCACCTACGGTCCTTCCACCTTGTGTTAGAGTTCTATAATCTAGTGAGGACTCACCTAAGGTCCTTCCACCTTGTGTTCGAGTTCTATTATCTAGTAATGACTCACCTAATGTCCTTCCGTCTTGTGTTCGAGTTCTATTATCTAGTGCTGACTCACCTAATGCCCTTTCACCTTGTGTTCGAGTTCTGATATCTAGTAATGACTCACCTAAGGTTCTTCCACCTTGTGTTCGAGTTGTATGATCTAGTGATGACTCACCTAATGTTCTTCCACCTTGTGTTAGAGTTCTATTATCTAGTAATGACTCACCTAAGGTTCTTCCACCTTGTGTTCGAGTTCTTTTATCTAGTGCTGACTCACCTAATGTTCTTCCACGTTGTGTTCGAGTTCTATTATCTAGTAATGACTCACCTAATGTTCTTCCACCTTGTGTTCGAGTTCTATTTTCTAGTGATGACTCACCTAATGTTCTTCCACCTTGTGTTCGTGTTCTATTATCTAGTAATGACTCACCTAATGTTCTTCCACCTCTTTGTTCGTGTTCTATTATCTAGTGATGACTCACCTAATGTTCTTCCACCTTGTGTTCGAGTTCTATTATCTAGTGCTGACTCACCTAATGTCCTTCCGTCTTGTATTCGAGTTCTATTATCTAGTGATGACTCACCTAATTTTCTTCCGTCTTGTGTTCGAGTTCTATTATCTAGTGATGACTCACCTAATGTCCTTCCGTCTTGTGTTCGAGTTCTATTATCTAGTGATGACTCAACTAATGTCCTTCCGTCTTGTATTCGAGTTCTATTATCTAGTGCTGACTCACCTAAGGTCCTTCCACCTTGTGTTCGAGTTCTATTATCTAGTGATGACTCACCTAATGTCCTTCCGTCTTGTGTTCGAGTTCTATTATCTAGTGATGACTCACCTAAGGTCCTTCCACCTTGTGTTCGAGTTCTATTATCTAGTGATGACTCACTTAATAACCTTCCACCTTGTGTTCGAGTTCTATTATCTAGTAATGACTCACCTAATGTTCTTCCGTCTTGTGTTCGAGTTCTATTATCTATTGATGACTTACCTGATGTCCTTCCGTCTTGTGTTCGAGTTCTATTATCTAGTAATGACTCACCTAATGTTCTTCCGTCTTGTGTTCGAGTTCTATTATCTAGTAATGACTCACCTAAGGTCCTTCCGTCTTGTGTTAGAGTTCTATTATCTAGTGATGACTCACCTAATGTCCTTCCGTCTTCTGTTCGAGTTCTATTATCTAGTAATGACTCACCTAAGGTCCTTCCGTCTTGTGTTCGAGTTCTATTATCTATTGATGACTCACCTAAGGACCTTTCACCTTGTGTTAGAGTTCTATTATCTAGTGATGACTCACCTAAGGTCCTTTCACCTTGTGTTAGAGTTCTATTATCTAGTGATGACTCACCTAAGGTCCTTTCACCTTGTGTTAGAGTTCTAATATCTAGTAATGACTCACCTAATGTTCTTCCGTCTTGTGTTCGAGTTCGATTATCTAGTAATGACTCACCTAATGTTCTTCCACTTTGTGTTTGAGTTCTATTATCTAGTGCTGACTCACCTAATGTTCTTCCACCTTGTGTTCGAGTTCTATTATCTAGTAATGACTCACCTAATGTTCTTCCACCTTGTGTTCGAGTTCTATTATCTAGTGCTGACTCACCTAATGTTCTTCCACCTTGTGTTCGAGTTCTATTATCTAGTAATGACTCACCTAATGTTCTTCCACCTTGTGTTCGAGTTCCATTATCTAGTGCTGACTCACCTAATGTCCTTCCGTCTTGTGTTAGAGTTCTATTATCTAGTAATGACTCACCTAATGTCCTTCCGTCTTGTGTTCGAATTCTATTATCTAGTGCTGACTCACCTAATGTCCTTCCGTCTTGTATTCGAGTTCTTTTATCTAGTGATGACTCACCTAATTTTCTTCCGTCTTGTGTTCGAGTTCTATTATCTAGTGATGACTCACCTAATGACCTTCCGTCTTGTGTTCGAGTTCTATTATCTAGTGCTGACTCACCTAATGACCTTCCGTCTTGTTTTCGAGTTCTATTATCTAGTGATGACTCACCTAATGACCTTCCGTCTTTTGTTCGAGTTCTATTATCTAGTGATGACTCACCTAAGGTCCTTCCGTCTTGTGTTCGAGTTCTATTATCTAGTGATGACTCACCTAATGACCTTCCGTCTTGTGTTCGAGTTCTATTATCTAGTGATGACTCACCTAATGTCCTTCCGTCTTGTGTTCGAGTTCTATTATCTAGTGATGACTCACCTAATGTCCTTCCGTCTTGTGTTCGAGTTCTATTATCTAGTAATGACTCACCTAAGGTTCTTCCACCTTGTGTTCGAGTTCTATTATCTAGTGATGACTCACCTAATGTCCTTCCGTCTTGTGTTCGAGTTCTATTATCTAGTGATGACTCACCTAATGTCCTTCCGTCTTGTGTTCGAGTTCTATTATCTAGTGATGACTCACCTAATGTCCTTCCACCTTGTGTTAGAGTTCTAATATCTAGTGACGTATCACCTAAGGTCCTTCCACCTTGTGTTAGAGTTCTAATATCTAGTGATGTATCACCTAAGGTCCTTCCACCTTGTGTTAGAGTTTTAATATCTAGTAATTGTATCACCTAAGGTACTTCCTTCTTGTGTTAGAGTTCTAATATCTAGTGACGTATCACCTACGGTCCTTCCACCTTGTGTTAGAGTTCTATAACCTAGTGAGGACTCACCTAAGGTCCTTCCACCTTGTGTTCGAGTTCTATTATCTAGTAATGACTCACCTAATGTCCTTCCGTCTTGTGTTCGAGTTCTATTATCTAGTGCTGACTCACCTAATGCCCTTTCACCTTGTGTTCGAGTTCTATTATCTAGTAATGACTCACCTAAGGTTCTTCCACCTTGTGTTCGAGTTGTATTATCTAGTGATGACTCACCTAATGTTCTTCCACCTTGTGTTAGAGTTCTATTATCTAGTAATGACTCACCTAAGGTTCTTCCACCTTGTGTTCGAGTTCTATTATCTAGTGCTGACTCACCTAATGTTCTTCCACGTTGTGTTCGAGTTCTATTATCTAGTAATGACTCACCTAATGTTCTTCCACCTTGTGTTCGAGTTCTAGTGATGACTCACCTAATGTCCTTCCGTCTTGTGTTCGAGTTCTATTATCTAGTGATGACTCACCTAAGGTCCTTTCACCTTGTGTTCGAGTTCTATTATCTAGTGATGACTCACCTAATGTCCTTCCACCTTGTGTTCGAGTTCTATTATCTAGTGATGACTCACCTAATGTCCTTCCGTCTTGTGTTCGAGTTCTATTATCTAGTGATGACTCACCTAATGTCCTTCCGTCTTGTGTTCGAGTTCTATTATCTAGTGATGACTCACCTAATGTCCTTCCACCTTGTGTTCGAGTTCTATTATCTAGTGATGACTCACCTAATGTCCTTCCGTCTTGTGTTCGAGTTCTATTATCTAGTGATGACTCACCTAATGTCCTTCCACCTTGTGTTCGAGTTCTATTATCTAGTGATGACTCACCTAATGTCCTTCCGTCTTGTGTTCGAGTTCTATTATCTAGTGATGACTCACCTAAGGTCCTTCCGTCTTGTGTTCGAGTTCTATTATCTAGTAATGACTCACCTAATGTTCTTCCGTCTTGTGTTCGAGTTCTATTATCTAGTAATGACTCACCTAAGGTCCTTTCACCTTGTGTTAGAGTTCTATTATCTAGTGATGACTCACCTAATGTCCTTCCACCTTGTGTTCGAGTTCTATTATCTAGTGATGACTCACCTAAGGTCCTTCCACCTTGTGTTCGAGTTCTATTATCTAGTAATGACTCACCTAATGTCCTTCCGTCTTGTGTTCGAGTTCTATTATCTAGTGATGACTCACCTAATGTCCTTTCACCTTGTGTTCGAGTTCTATTATCTAGTGATGACTCACCTAAGGTCCTTTCACCTTGTGTTCGAGTTCTATTATCTAGTGATGACTCACCTAATGTCCTTCCACCTTGTGTTAGAGTTCTATTATCTAGTAATGACTCACCTAAGGTTCTTCCACCTTGTGTTCGAGTTCTATTATCTAGTGCTGACTCACCTAATAATCTTCCACGTTGTGTTCGAGTTCTATTATCTAGTAATGACTCACCTAATGTTCTTCCACCTTGTGTTCGAGTTCTATTATCTAGTAATGACTCACCTAATGTTCTTCCACCTTGTGTTCGAGTTCTATTATCTAGTGATGACTCACCTAATGTCCTTCCGTCTTGTGTTCGAGTTCTATTATCTAGTGATGACTCACCTAATGACCTTCCGTCTTGTGTTCGAGTTCTATTATCTAGTGATGACTCACCTAATGTCCTTCCGTCTTGTGTTCGAGTTCTATTATCTAGTGATAACTCACCTAATGTCCTTCCGTCTTGTATTCGAGTTCTATTATCTAGTGCTGACTCACCTAAGGTCCTTCCACCTTGTGTTCGAGTTCTATTATCTAGTGATGACTCACCTAATGACCTTCCGTCTTGTGTTCGAGTTCTATTATCTAGTGATGACTCACCTAATGTCCTTCCGTCTTGTGTTCGAGTTCTATTATCTAGTGATGACTCACCTAATGTCCTTCCGTCTTGTGTTCGAGTTCTATTATCTAGTGATGACTCACCTAATGTCCTTCCGTCTTTTGCTCGAGTTCTATTATCTAGTGCTGACTCACCTAATGTCCTTCCGTCTTGTGTTCGAGTTCTATTATCTAGTAATGACTCACCTAATGTTCTTCCACCTTGTGTTCGAGTTCTATTATCTAGTGATGACTCACCTAATGTCCTTCCGTCTTGTGTTCGAGTTCTATTATCTAGTGATGACTCACCTAATGTCCTTCCGTCTTGTGTTCGAGTTCTATTATCTAGTGATGACTCACCTAAGGTCCTTTCACCTTGTGTTCGAGTTCTATTATCTAGTGATGACTCACCTAAGGTCCATCCACCTTGTGTTAGAGTTCTAGTATCTAGTAATGTATCACCTAAGGTCCGTCCACCTTGTGTTAGAGTTCTATTATCTAGTGATGACTCACCTAAGGTCCATCCACCTTGTGTTAGAGTTCTAGTATCTAGTGATGTATCACCTAAGGTCCTTCCGTCTTGTGTTAGAGTTCTATTATCTAGTGATGTATCACCTAATGTCCTTCCACCTTGTGTTCGAGTTCTATTATCTAGTGATGACTCACCTAATGTCCTTCCGTCTTGTGTTCGAGTTCTATTATCTAGTAATGACTCACCTAATGTTCTTCCGTCTTGTGTTCGAGTTCTATTATCTAGTAATGACTCACCTAAGGTTCTTCCACCTTGTGTTCGAGTTCTATTATCTAGTAATGACTCACCTAATGTCCTTCCACCTTGTGTTCGAGTTCTATTTTCTAGTGATGACTCACCTAAGGTCCTTTCACCTTGTGTTAGAGTTCTAATATCTAGTAATTGTATCACCTAAGGTCCTTCCGTCTTGTGTTCGAATTCTATTATCTAGTAATGACTCACCTAATGTTCTTCCACCTTGTGTTCGAGTTCTATTATCTAGTGATGACTCACCTAATGTCCTTCCGTCTTGTGTTCGAGTTCTATTATCTAGTAATGACTCACCTAATGTTCTTCCGTCTTGTGTTCGAGTTCTATTATCTAGTAATGACTCACCTAAGGTTCTTCCACCTTGTGTGCGAGTTCTATTATCTAGTGATGACTCACCTAATGTTCTTCCGTCTTGTGTTCGAGTTCTATTATCTAGTGCTGACTCACCTAATGTTCTTCCACCTTGTGTTCGAGTTCTATTATCTAGTAATGACTCACCTAATGTTCTTCCACCTTGTGTTCGAGTTCTATTATCTAGTGATGACTCACCTAATGTCCTTCCGTCTTGTGTTCGAGTTTTATTATCTAGTAATGACTCACCTAATGTTCTTCCGTCTTGTGTTCGAGTTCTATTATCTAGTAATGACTCACCTAAGGTTCTTCCACCTTGTGTTCGAGTTCTATTATCTAGTGATGACTCACCTAATGTTCTTCCGTCTTGTGTTCGAGTTCTATTATCTAGTGCTGACTCACCTAATGTTCTTCCACCTTGTGTTCGAGTTCTATTATCTAGTAATGACTCACCTAATGTTCTTCCACCTTGTGTTCGAGTTCTATTATCTAGTGCTGACTCACCTAATGTTCTTCCACCTTGTGTTCGAGTTCTATTATCTAGTAATGACTCACCTAATGTTCTTCCACCTTGTGTTCGAGTTCCATTATCTAGTGCTGACTCACCTAATGTTCTTCCACCTTGTGTTCGAGTTCTATTATCTAGTAATGACTCACCTAATGTTCTTCCACCTTGTGTTCTAGTTCCATTATCTAGTGATGACTCACCTAATGTTCTTCCACCTTGTGTTCGAGTTCTATTTTCTAATAATGACTCACCTAATGTTCTTCCACCTTGTGTTCGAGTTCTATTATCTAGTAATGACTCACCTAATGTTCTTCCACCTTGTGTTCGAGTTCTATTATCTAGTAATGACTCACCTAATGTTCTTCCACCTTGTATTCGAGTTCTATTATCTAGTAATGACTCACCTAATGTTCTTCCACCTTGTATTCGAGTTCTATTATCTAGTAATGACTCACCTAATGTTCTTCCACCTTGTGTTCGAGTTCTATTATCTAGTGCTGACTCACCTAATGTTCTTCCACCTTATGTTCGAGTTCTATTATCTAGTGATGACTCACCTAAGGTCCTTCCACCTTGTGTTAGAGTTCTAATATCTAGTAATTGTATCATCGAAGGTCCTTCCGTCTTCTGTTCGAATTCTATTATCTATTGATGACTCACCTAATGTCCTTCCGTCTTGTGTTAGAGTTCTATTATCTAGTAATGACTCACTTAATGTCCTTCCGTCTTGTGTTCGAGTTCTATTATCTAGTAATGACTCACCTAATGTCCTTCCGTCTTGTGTTCGAATTCTATTATCTAGTGATGAGTCACCTAATGTCCTTCCGTCTTGTGTTCGAATTCTATTATCTAGTGATGACTCATGTAATGTCCTTCCGTCTTGTGTTCGAATTCTATTATCTAGTGATGACTCACCTAATGTCCTTCCGTCTTGTGTTCGAGTTCTATTATCTAGTGATGACTCACCTAATGTCCTTCCGTCTTGTGTTCGAGTTCTATTATCTAGTGATGACTCACCTAATGTCCTTCCGTCTTGTATTCGAATTCTATTATCTAGTGATGACTCACCTAATGTCCTTCCGTCTTGTATTCGAATTCTATTATCTAGTGATGACTCACCTAATGTCCTTCCGTCTTGTGTTCGAGTTCTATTATCTAGTAATGACTCACCTAATGTCCTTCCGTCTTGTGTTCGAGTTCTATTATCTAGTGATGACTCACCTAATGTCCTTCCGTCTTGTGTTCGAGTTCTATTATCTAGTAATGACTCACCTAATGTCCTTCCGTCTTGTGTTAGAGTTCTATTATCTAGTGATGACTCACCTAAAGTCCTTTCACCTTGTGTTAGAGTTCTATTATCTAGTAATGACTCACCTAATGTTCTTCCACCTTGTGTTCGAGTTTTATTATCTAGTAATGACTCACCTAATGTCCTTCCGTCTTGTGTTCGAGTTCTATTATCTAGTGATGACTCACCTAATGTCCTTCCGTCTTGTGTTCGAGTTCTATTATCTAGTAATGACTCACCTAATGTCCTTCCGTCTTGTGTTAGAGTTCTATTATCTAGTGATGACTCACCTAAAGTCCTTTCACCTTGTGTTAGAGTTCTATTATCTAGTAATGACTCACCTAATGTTCTTCCACCTTGTGTTCGAGTTTTATTATCTAGTAATGACTCACCTAATGTCCTTCCGTCTTGTGTTCGAGTTCTATTATCTAGTGATGACTCACCTAATGTCCTTCCGTCTTGTGTTCGAGTTCTATTATCTAGTAATGACTCACCTAATGTCCTTCTTTCTTGTGTTAGAGTTCTATTATCTAGTAATGACTCACCTAATGTCCTTCCGTCTTGTGTTAGAGTTCTATTATCTAGTAATGACTCACCTAATGTCCTTCCGTCTTGTGTTCGAGTTCTAATATCTAGTAATGTATCACCTAAGGTCCTTCCACCTTGTGTTAGAGTTTTAATATCTAGTAATTGTATCACCTAAGGTACTTCCTTCTTGTGTTAGAGTTCTAATATCTAGTGACGTATCACCTACGGTCCTTCCACCTTGTGTTAGAGTTCTATAATCTAGTGATGACTCACCTAAGGTCCTTCCACCTTGTGTTCGAATTCTATTATCTAATAATGACTCACTCAATGTTCTTCCACCTTGTGTTCGAGTTCTATTATCTAGTAATGACTCACCTAATGTCCTTCCACCTTGTGTTAGAGTTCTATTATCTAGTAATGACTCACCTAATGTCCTTCCACCTTGTGTTAGAGTTCTATTATCTAGTAATGACTCACCTAATGTCCTTCCACCTTGTGTTAGAGTTCTATTATCTAGTAATGACTCACCTAATGTCCTTCCACCTTGTGTTAGAGTTCTATTATCTAGTAATGACTCACCTAATGTCCTTCCGTCTTGTGTTAGAGTTCTATTATCTAGTGATGACTCACCTAATGTTCTTCCACCTTGTGTTCGAGTTCTATTATCTAGTAATGACTCACTCAATGTTCTTCCACCTTGTGTTCGAGTTCTATTATCTAGTGATGACTCACCTAATGTCCTTTCGTCTTGTGTTCGAGTTCTATTATCTAGTAATGACTCACCTAATGTCCTTCCGTCTTGTGTTCGAGTTCTATTATCTAGTGATGACTCACCTAAGGTCCTTCCGTCTTGTGTTCGAGTTCTATTATCTAGTAATGACTCACCTAATGTCCTTCCGTCTTGTGTTCGAGTTCTATTATCTAGTGATGACTCACCTAATGTCCTTCCGTCTTGTGTTCGAGTTCTATTATCTAGTGATGACTCACCTAATGTCCTTCCACCTTGTGTTCGAGTTCTTTTATCTAGTGATGACTCACGTAAGGTGTTTCCGTCTTGTGTTAGAGTTCTATTATCTATTAATTGTATCACCTAAGGTCCTTCCTTCTTGTGTTAGAGTTCTAATATCTAGTGATGTATCACCTACGGTACTTCCACCTTGTGTTCGAGTTCTATTATCTAGTGATGTATCACCTAAGGTCCTTCCGTCTTGTGTTAGAGTTCTATTATCTAGTGATGTAACACCTAAGGTCCTTCCGTCTTGTGTTCGAGTTCTATTATCTAGTGATGAATCACGTAAGGTCCTTCCGTCTTGTCTTATAGTTTTATTATCTAGCCATGAATCACATAAGGTCCTTCCACCTTGTCTTATAGTTTTATTATCTAGCCATGAATCACATAAGGTCCTTCCACCTTGTCTTATAGTTTTATTATCTAGCCATGAATCACATAAGGTCCTTCCGTCTTGTCTTATAGTTTTATTATCTAGCCATGAATCACGTAAGGTCCTTCCGTCTTGTCTTATAGTTTTATTATCTAGCCATGAATCACGTAAGGTCCTTCCACCTTGTCTTATAGTTTTATTATCTAGCCATGAATCACGTAAGGTCCTTCCGTCTTGTCTTATAGTTTTATTATCTAGCCATGAATCACGTAAGTTCGTTCCGTCTTGTCTTATAGTTTTATTATCTAGCCATGAATCACGTAAGGTCCTTCCACCTTGTCTTATAGTTTTATTATCTAGCCATGAATCACGTAAGGTCCTTCCGTCTTGTCTTATAGTTTTATTATCTAGCCATGAATCACGTAAGGTCCTTCCGTCTTGTCTTATAGTTTTATTATCTAGCCATGAATCACGTAAGGTCCTTCCACCTTGTCTTATAGTTTTATTATCTAGCCATGAATCACGTAAGGTCCTTCCACCTTGTCTTATAGTTTTATTATCTAGCCATGAATCACGTAAGTTCGTTTCGTCTTGTCTTATAGTTTTATTATCTAGCCATGAATCACGTAAGGTCCTTCCACCTTGTCTTACAGTTTTATTATCTAGCCATGAATCACGTAAGGTCCTTCCGTCTTGTCTTATAGTTTTATTATCTAGCCATGAATCACGTAAGGTCCTTCCACCTTGTCTTATAGTTTTATTATCTAGCCATGAATCACGTAAGGTCCTTCCTTCTTCTCTTATAGTTTTATTATCTAGCCATGAATCACGTAAGGTCCTTCCGTCTTGTCTTATAGTTTTATTATCTAGCCATGAATCACGTAAGGTCCTTCTACCTTGTCTTATAGTTTTATTATCTAGCCATGAATCACGTAAGGTCCTTCCGTCTTGTCTTTTAGTTTTGTTATCTAGCCATGAATCACGTAAGGTCCTTCCGTCTTGTTATATAGTTTTATTATCTAGCCATGAATCACGTAAGGTCCTTCCGTCTTCTCTTATAGTTTTATTATCTAGCCATGAATCACGTAAGGTCCTTCCGTCTTGTTATATAGTTTTATTATCTAGCCATGAATCACGTAAGGTCCTTCCGTCTTGTCTTATAGTTTTATTATCTAGCCATGAATCACGTAAGGTCCTTCCGTCTTGTTATATAGTTTTATTATCTAGCCATGAATCACGTAAGGTCCTTCCACCTTGTCTTATAGTTTTATTATCTAGCCATGAATCACGTAAGGTCCTTCCGTCTTGTCTTATAGTTTTATTATCTAGCCATGAATCACGTAAGGTCCTTCTACCTTGTCTTATAGTTTTATTATCTAGCCATGAATCACGTAAGGTCCTTCCGTCTTGTCTTTTAGTTTTGTTATCTAGCCATGAATCACGTAAGGTCCTTCCGTCTTGTTATATAGTTTTATTATCTAGCCATGAATCACGTAAGGTCCTTCCGTCTTCTCTTATAGTTTTATTATCTAGCCATGAATCACGTAAGGTCCTTCCGTCTTGTTATATAGTTTTATTATCTAGCCATGAATCACGTAAGGTCCTTCCGTCTTGTTATATAGTTTTATTATCTAGTCATCAATCACGTAAGGTCCTTCCACCTTGTCTTATAGTTTTATTATCTAGCCATAAATCACGTAAGGTCCTTCCACCTTGTTTTATAGTTTTATTATCTAGTCATGAATCACGTAAGGTCCTTCCACCTTGTCTTAGAGTTTTATTATCTAGTCATGAATCACGTAAGGTCCTTCCACCTTGACTTAGAGTTTTATTATCTAGCCATGAATCATCTTAGGTCAAGTTATCTGATCTAGTAATGATCTTCGGATTTCAGAATATGAGCTTTTTCCCAAGGGCACAGCATCAGTTTGCACGGTGTAGCTGTATAAACCAATCAATTAGGAAAACTAACATGCAAAAGTTCAAGCATTTATGAGATGAAAGGAAATGAAACTAATCGATGGTAGTGTGTTCTCTCACACAGAGTCATAAGATGTTGAACAGCTTGGAAACTCAGCCAATCAGCGTCAGACTCTTCAGTGTACGTTATTAAAAACCAAGAAACACAAAATAGGAACAGTGCGCAGACATCAACATCTTCAATTTCATTATCGACCGCTTTTCGTTTATAAGTTATGAAAACTTAGAGCGCTAATTTTCAATTCAGTCCTAAGGATTAGTGTGATCTAAAAGGTTTACAACTAG
>JAWDGP010006142.1:167500-170000 GCA_033675545.1 Elysia crispata
AGATGAAGAAAAAAAAAGCAAAGTAGTCAGTAAGCACACCTACACAGAAAGAGACAAATGAAGTGAATTTGTTACAAACGATATAATGTGAACGGAACACACGATAAGAAACAAAAAAAAAAAAAACGATAGACAGTTATGAAAATTCCAGTAAAACGATGTGCGACTTAGCGAATTTAAACAATTAAATTCAAATTAATTTCGCCCCAGGTCATGTGATACGCGAATGTAGGTGAAAGGTCAGACGTAGCAAATAACTACCATCAGCAAGAAATGACTTGCATGACGTGATACTAATAGCACAAAAGTAAGACAAAAAAATAAACCTGAAGCTCTTTCAGATAATATGATATAAAAAAAAATGAATGCAGTGTGCTCAATTATGCCTAGAACATTCGGACTGGAAAACGTTTCGATAAATTTGCTAAGGTTTGTAAGTTCGTTTTTTAGAATAAAACAAATATTACATCTTCAGAATGTTCTGATGGCAGTACAATTTCTTTTTCATTAAAAGTTTTCTTTCACTTAATTCCTTTTGTCAAATTAAAAAAAAAATTCATTACGCTCCAAGCTGTGTCAGAAGGGACTAATCTATCTGATAAATCTATGTTTACCAGTCTATTTCTTTCAATTGGAAACTTATGTTTACTCAGTTTTAATGATCGTCTTTAGATGCGAGAGATTAAGATAAGGGGTATATTCGGAAATTGTTATTAGTAATTCTGAAAAAAAAAGCTTTATTTTTATGTTGTGTTGAATGTTTTCATCGTTGACTTTGATACTTAAAAGCGGTTACCTTGTTACAATATTAAGTGCAATAGGGAAAAATGGTCAGTTCTTAAAATATGCATTTCTTGGTTCTCTTAAAAACAAAATAACATCACATGCCCATACATCCTTTCACAAGAAAAATGCGATAAAAAGTTATTCATATTGATACATCTTAAAGACAGATAGACAAACAGAGAGATGCAACAAAGTAAAATTAAGGGGATCAAAAAAGAGATAATAATTGTGTTGATGAGAACAAACCAAGAAAAAGTCTAGATACTAAGAGAAAGAGACAGAGAGATAAATTCAGGTGGAAAGGAAGACAGCAGAAAAGGAAAAAGAATATTAGAAAGAGATGTGTTTGTGTGTGTGAGAGAGAAAGAGACGTGTGTGTGTGAGAGAAAGAGATGTGTGTGTGAGAGAGGGAGAAAGAGATGTGTGTATGTGTGTGTGTGTGTGAGAGAGAGAGAGAGAGAGAGAGAGAGAGAGAGAGAGAGAGAGAGAGAGAGAGAGAGAGAGAGAGAGAAAAGAATGGGGGGAGGGGATGAGAGGTTGAGAAGTTCGACAGAATGTGTGTGAGAGTGAAGAAGAGCAACTTTTTTTTTTAATATTATGAGGGATTTCGGTTGTTTTTTTCTCTATAAATATTAATGTGGAGTGTGTCAGAGTGCAGGGTGGAATAAAATTTTACAAAGTTTATTTCCTACAAACGCACACAATAACCTCGACCATTGCTTCCAGGGAGCTCTCCCCTGATGTGTTGCGCAAGCCTGAGTACAAGTTAGCGGAAATGCAAGTGTTTAACTGTGCCATTCTTGTCTGATTTTCGAGCTGTAATTGTTTCGAAGAAGCAGATGACAAAATCCGACAGTTTTTATAAAAAAAAAGAACCAAAACAAAAAACATTCGCTTTTGTTCAGATCTCACTGGCATTCACATTATTTCATGAAGAAAATTATTTAGGTTGTTACTTGCAATTTCGGTTCCATTTTCTACAAAACATAGTGTTTTAAGCCTCAGTGCAAATCTTTTTAGCACTTGAAAAGCTTTTGCCTTTTGAAACACTGAAGTTGGGTATCGCGAGTTTAGAATCGATTATGTCGAAATGACTTTGGGTTACATAAATGTGGGACAATGAGAAAATTAGAAGTATCTAGGATCAAAAGAAACTGAAGAAAAGATAGGCGAAAATTAAAAAAGAAGTTAAGTGCATTGACAATTATCCATGTCTCAAGATATCCATAGTTGTCAGGAATCTCTCCAATCTGAAAGTATTCGGTTTAGTCCGGTAGTTGTCAAGCATGGTATTAATTCTGAAACATATCACATTGGGATGGCAAACCAACTGAAACAACTGTCTCACTGTCTCTGTCCTTGTGTCAAGCTGGAGACACAGGAAACAGCCTGGAGCTCTTGAAGCCCAGACCAGGCTTTATAATGACATTGCCAGGTTTTGTTTTTCGTTTTTCTTTTAGATCTCTCCACCCCCGCCATAATTAGGAACCAGCGGGAGCTTGTGGGAATGGGCGAATTGTCGCTGAAACAAAAGCCAGCCTCGGGCGATGGACTGACTTAGCAAACAAAGAATGATTGAGCTCTTCATAGAACCTCTTGCGTGATTTGTTGAATCTGGGGTCTAAAAATACCGAAAAATAAAAGTCAATAAAAATACGAGATGGCACTGGCCGCAGCATTGTAAGAAGGTCAAGGACTCTTTGTGATCAATGTT
>JAWDGP010006142.1:175000-234965 GCA_033675545.1 Elysia crispata
CATGTACATGGATGGCGTTCATCAATAAGCTGATTTAGTACAGGAATTCTGCTCTATTGTAAACTTGACATATCTCTCTCTTTCTTTCTCTTTCTGTATCTCTCTGTCTCTCTCTGTCTCTCTCCCTGTCTCGCTCTCTGACCCTCTGTCTCTCTCTGTCTCTGTCTCTCTATCTTTGTGTCTCTATCTGTGTTTCTCTCTCTGACTCTATCTCTGTCTCTCTCTGCATGTCTGTCTCTCTCTGTCTCTCTGTGACTCTGTGTATGTGTGTATGTCTGTCAGTCTGTCTGTCTGTCTGTCTCTCTCTCTATATATATATATCTCTCTCTCCTCTCCCCCCCTCTCTCTCTCTCTCTCTCTCTCTCTCTCTCTCTCTCTCTCTCTCTCTCTCTCTCTCTCTCTCTCTCTCTCTCTCTCTCTCTCTCTCTCTCTTTTCATTCTCGCTCTTTATCTCTCTCGCTCGCTCTCCTTCGCTCTTTTTTTTTTCTTTTACTCTATTTTCCTGTCCGTTTTTGCAATAATTCTGTCGACGCCATTTTTGTTCAAGATGTATCTCAAAGGTTGCTGTAAGCTCCTTTTTGAAATTAATATACTTTACTCTAACGATTAAAAATGTGTAAAGCGGTTTGAATCAACGCACCACGACTACTAACCATTCAATGCACATACTGCACTATTAAACATAGCGCGCGGTATTCTTCCATCAAAATAATCGATGTTATCTTAGATTTGATGAACCCAACTTCCCTGGCCATGGCGTACGTCGCTTTGTCCAAGCAGCCAAATGACGTGATTCTTGTAAGTTTAACGATTATCTTTTCAGGATTCACATCTTTTATCACCAAAGCATTCTTCAATATTGGCGGAGAGACGAGTGTGACGGGAAGTAAGATCCTGAGAAACAAGAGTAAATCCTTTCACAATCCGAACTTATTGAATAGAGGAGGCCTCTTAGTGACGTGAAAAGACATTTCTTAAAATGCCAGGTCCCCTTTTGCGTTCGATTATAAGCTGCTTTTTTATCAAATGACTTTTGCCTATATATATATATATATATATATATGTATCTGACAACAGCTAATATCACAGTGCATACTACTTAGCGCAGAGCCCCAGCTGTTAAAACTTCACCCAGTCACGTCAATGACCGAAGATAATCTTAATTTGTAGGTTGCTCTATGTGAGAGCGTGTTATCTGAACCTCTGTACTTCGCAGTTCAATTCTCCCGTAATAATTCCTTGTGATCAATGAGATCTCATCTTCCCAGAAATGCTTTTCTACCTGGTCCTGGACTTTGAACGTGTGTAACAAAACTTTAAGATGCTCTTGTTTAGAACCCGCCACTAAAATAGTGTTTGCTTCGATCTCAAGGCCAAAAGAGCTTTGTGTAGTGACGCTTGGTGCATCTACTCCCTAAAGATAGGTTGGAGTGAGGTGGAGGGAGAACAGAGATAGTGAGCTACAGCAAGATAGAATGGTTGTTTGAGAGCTGTAGTGAGCTACAGCAAGATAGAGTGGTTGTTTGAGAGCTGTAGTGAGCTACAGCAAGATAGAGTGGTTGTTTGAGAGCTGTAGTGAGCTACAGCAAGATAGAATGAATGTTTGAGAGCTGTAGTGAGCTACAGCAAGATAGAGTGGTTGTTTGAGAGCTGTAGTGAGCTACAGCAAGATAGAGTGGTTGTTTGAGAGCTGTAGTGAGCTACAGCAAGATAGAGTGGTTGTTTGAGAGCTGTAGTGAGCTACAGCAAGATAGAGTGGTTGTTTGAGAGCTGTAGTGAGCTACAGCAAGATAGAATGGTTGTTTGAGAGCTGTAGTGAGCTACAGCAAGATAGAGTGGTTGTTTGAGAGCTGTAGTGAGCTACAGCAAGATAGAATGGTTGTTTGAGAGCTGTAGTGAGCTACAGCAAGATAGAGTGGTTGTTTGAGAGCTGTAGTGAGCTACAGCAAGATAGAGTGGTTGTTTGAGAGCTGTAGTGAGCTACAGCAAGATAGACTGGTTGTTTGAGAGCTGTAGTGAGCTACAGCAAGATAGAATGGTTGTTTGAGAGCTGTAGTGAGCTACAGCAAGATAGAATGGTTGTTTTAGAGCTGTAGTGAGCTACAGCAAGAAAGAGAGAGCTACTGCAAGAGAGAATGGTTGTTTGAGAGCTGTAGTGAGCTACAGCAAGATAGAGTGGTTGTTTGAGAGCTGTAGTGAGCTACAGCAAGATAGAGTGGTTGTTTGAGAGCTGTAGTGAGCTACAGCAAGATAGAGTGGTTGTTTGAGAGCTGTAGTGAGCTACAGCAAGATAGAGTGGTTGTTTGAGAGCTGTAGTGAGCTACAGCAAGAAAGAGTGGTTGTTTGAGAGCTGTAGTGAGCTACAGCAAGATAGAGTGGTTGTTTGAGAGCTGTAGTGAGCTACAGCAAGATAGAGTGGTTGTTTGAGAGCTGTAGTGAGCTACAGCAAGATAGAGTGGTTGTTTGAGAGCTGTAGTGAGCTACAGCAAGATAGAGTGGTTGTTTGAGAGCTGTAGTGAGCTACAGCAAGATAGAGTGGTTGTTTGAGAGCTGTAGTGAGCTACAGCAAGATAGAGTGGTTGTTTGAGAGCTGTAGTGAGCTACAGCAAGATAGAGTGGTTGTTTGAGAGCTGTAGTGAGCTACAGCAAGATAGGATGGTTGTTTGAGAGCTGTAGTGAGCTACAGCAAGATAGAGTGGTTGTTTGAGAGCTGTAGTGAGCTACAGCAAGATAGAGTGGTTGTTTGAGAGCTGTAGTGAGCTACAGCAAGATAGAGTGGTTGTTTGAGAGCTGACTTGTGAGATGGTTCAGCCAACGGTTGTAATAATGCTATGATTGAGCTTGCAAAAAAGTTCTACGTTCGGTCTTTAGCTGAGACTCGATTGTGTCAGAGGCAGTCCTTAGTTTACTATTAGTTCGCCCTGAAGTCTCTAATCCACATAGAGAGGGTCCGAGAGGTCTTGGGAAAAATATTATTAGACGATTGCGTTTAGCTTACTGACATTTAACGCTTGATATCTTTAATTGAAACACCATTGTAACACTATATTTTGATTACTCATACAATCTTATTGATCCTAAGGCTTAAACTGTAGGCAGATTTTTTTTTCAAAAGTAAAATTTAAAATTTAATTCTAAATTTCTAGATGTAATCGTTGCACCAAGACAATATGGCCTTCAACCTTTGTGGAACGTTTCGTTTCGTGAGACTCTCTTGGGCGTGGGAATGGTCCAATAATGTGTAATTGGAGGGAAGGAAAAAAAAACACATCCAAAGATTGTAACTGTCAGGAATACTGACACTCACTGCTACAGCGATACAAAGTCAGCCCCGGTTGGTGAGAAATTACTCCCTTATTAGAAGTTGCTTTTTCGCTTTCCATTGCAACACTTCTGTCACACGATCTTTCGTCTCTCTCTTTTTTAATCTACATGACATGTGAAAGATCTCAAGTATTTTAGCGTTTGACTACCACATTTTTAATTTTGTTTTTCTTTCCCATGTTTACATTTTGCTCCTCTTTGTTTGTCTCCATTTATTTTTTCATCATTTTTTTTTCACATAGCCTTCCATCCGCATGTCGGTCTGTTTTGAACCGTTTGCTCTCATTCTGCAGCAGCTGCCCACGTGAAGAAGTTTTGTTTCAGTTCTTACTGGTCTCCTATCTCTCAACTAATTTTATGTATTTAAGTAAAATTGTTCTCTTATTTGCGAATCACATGAGCTAGCTAAAAGAACTTGAACTGAAACTTGTTCTTGTTTTCTCCCTTTTACTTATTTTATGTAGGCCTATTTACATTTCTGTCTGAGCATCTATTATCAATTTTGTCTGCACCTGTACATGCCCCTCCTCTTTATCTACAAGTCTTCTTGTTTATTTTTTCAAATTGTGTGTGTGTACATATGTGTGTGTGTGTGTGTGTCTCTCTCTCTCTCTCTCTCTTGCCTTTCCATACGCTCACGAAAACACATTATGGCTTATAGTAGCCACTAAAGCAAAGGCCAGCAACCCACTGCTAAATGCTGACACCTGAGATAGGGGACATAAATCCAGCTCTTTGTTCGGTAATATCACGGTTGTTACATTCTGTGGACATCAAACTGGTCTGGGAATTAATGGAGGAGGTGAAACCTACCATATTGGTCTGTCATTGTTTCCCATCACTCTCTCTCACTCTCTCTCTCTCTCTCTCTCTCTCTCTCTCTCTCTCTCTCTCTTTCTCTCTCTCTCTCTCTCTCTCTTTCTCTCTCTCTCTCTTTCTCTCTCTTTCTCTCTCTCTCTCTCTCTCTCTCTCTCTCTCTCTCTCTCTCTCTCTCTCTCTCTCTCTCTCTCTCTCTCTCTCTCTCTCTCTCTCTCTCTCTCTCTCTCTCTCTCTCTCTCTCTCTCTCTCTCTCTCTCTCTCTCTCTCTCTCTCTCTCTGATTTGCTGCGCAGATACGTGGGGAAGGAAAACCCAAGGAAGTAAACAATTACTATTCTTTAACAATTCTCTCTCTCTCTCTCTCTTTCTCTCTCTCTCTTTCTCTCTCTCTCTCTCTCTCTCTCTCTCTCTCTCTCTCTCTCTCTCTCTCTCTCTCTGATTTGCTGCGCAGATACGTGGGGAAGGAAAACCCAAGGAAGTAAACAATTACTATTCTTTAACAATTCTCTTCTCTTATGGACGTAAGTTTTAAGAAACTTTGTCGGGGTATTTTCGACAGTGAAATGAAAACTTTCAATGCGAGTTGAATTTATATATCCCATTGAGAATGTTTCGCGTCCTTCAAAAATGACGATGCAAGCATTCATTTTGAGCTGTAGTCGTAATAGTATTACGGCGGACGGCTTGTAATACCGTAGGTCACCGGGTCACAGCAAGTCACAGAGCATTGTGGGCTGCCGCCCGCTCAGAAAGCTACCTGTATATATTTAGGTGATGGTGGGAATGTTAGATAAGCAGACCTCACAGGCTTGTTTGATCCATGGGGCAAACAGATCCCAGGACGAAGGAAGCCCCTCCCGCTTGTGTGTGGACTGTGGACGGTCAAGATGGCTGCCATAGGTCACCAAATGCCCCGTCAAGTTAGCCTTTTTGCACCGAGAGTAGATCTAGAGCCTTCGCAACTCAAGCGAAATTATCTCGAGACTGCTTGATTTCTACCCATACAAGAGCGAGAATTCTAGTGAATTTACTAGGAACTTCATTGCTCACTAAGTTGAGTTTGTAGAGAGGGACGCCTGCTTCTACCGTATAGGTTGTGTAAGGGAAAATCACAATTTTAAGTGGCCATCTTGATTGACCCTAGAAGAAAAAAGCGATAAGAAAAACAAAATCACAAAACTAAATATACAAGAACTGCGTCTGCCCATATCTAAACTTGAACCACCAAAACACGATTCTACAAAATGTATAAAGGAAAAAAGAAATTAAGAAAGAAAAAGAAAAAAGAAGAGGGAAAAAATACCTAAACATTGTTGGAAGGATTTATAAACTTTTCAAGTGTTTTTGTTAATGATGTATCAAAACTTAATGTAAAGCGTAGCATTCAGTACAAGCGCCAGGCTGAAGTGTCAAATAGAGAGAACGCTCGTTTGTTTGACATTAAAGGCACTGAAAGATTACTTAGAACAACACTAGTTAAATCTCTTGGTAAGATTTTTTTTTTTTTTGTATGTGTACTTTATAGGCGTTGTTTGCGAAAATTATGAGCTTCGTGTTGAAAAGGATCCTTAAAGAGATTTAGAAAGTACAAATTAGCTGTCTTGCTGCAATAATTTAGAATGGTCACTTTTGCCGCCCTAGCACATGTCGTTGGGCCGTGCAAACCTTAATATTAGTGGATTGCTGTTCATACTGGTGGATTAACTGTTGATACTAATGGATTGCGGCTAAAATTGGAACTTTCACACCTCGAGCTCATAATTTATATCCATGTCCCCTTCAAGGCTGAGTGATCTTGTGTAATGAAGGTCTGGGCCTGGGCTGTTTGCGCGATTCATAGTCTGTTTTGCCCTATTTGCACTAAAATTATCTCGTCTATACCATACATTGAAACATTACTTAACACTTCTTTACGCCCTCCTTACCTCTCTTCCATTTATCTCCCCCACCCCCCTCCACCTTTGCATTCGGTTCACCTCTCCCTGTAAACGAAAAGCCCCACACCTTACGCGATTAATAAAAAGATAAACACCTAATACTCGAACCCCTCAAAGATTACAATACAATGTAATTGTTATGAGCTCACCATGTTTGTTTTTCTTTCTCTTTTTTCTATACATTTTAAGTTTACGAGAGCCGTTCATGACAATGACTTTAAAACAAAAAAAAACTGATTTCGCTAAAGATTTTATTTCTTTTTTTAAAACTTGGGAGATGGAAGGGCTGCAGGGCTGTAATATAATAATATTTTGCCAATTGCTATTAAAAATACTTGGTCTGTCTTTTTCTTTTCTTGTTTCTGCTCTTCCTATTTTTTTACGTAAAATACTTAGAGCTGCCCTGAACTAAGCCACATATTCACGTCGTTCATACATGAGATCTATCCCACCCGCGACCAGAGATTGTTTAAAGATGTAACACATATAATATCATCAAACTATTATAATTATACTCTTTCTGAGTATGTATATACATGTATATATCTAATAAATATAAAAATAAAACTCGTAAAATCGTTGAAATGATCTGGAGACTATAGTTCTATATGGATTTCCACCAAATTTCGAAATCTTTTTTTTTCTTTTTGAGGAGTGAACCTTTAGATGTTAGGAATGCCCAAATCGATCCATTTAGGAAAAATAAGCTATAAACTTTAAAATCTGGCTTCATTTTTAGTTAAACATCTTAATTTTCGATTTACTATTCTTCATGACAATTGATGTTAAAACTCCCGGCTCCTTTGCTCAAACAACACTAGCTTCTGAACTGAAGAAATAAACCTTATCGCCATGTTTAGTTCGCCGGACTAAAACTAGATCTGGAACCCACCCCTCAACACCTAGATCTAAGGCTAGATTCTACAGTTTCCGCCGGACTGAAACTAGATGTGGAACCCACCCCTCAACACCTAGATCTAAAGCTAGATTCTACAGTTTCCGCCGGACTAAAACTAGGTCTGGAACCCACCCCTCAACACCTAGATCTAAGGCTAGATTCTACAGTTTCCGCCGGACTAAAATTAGATCTGGAACCCACCCCTCAACACCTAGATCTAAACCTACAGTTTCCAAGAAAGAAAGAAATCTTTTCTTCATATTCAAAGACCTAAGTTATCTCAGTCTAAATCTGTAGATTATCTTTGCAGAAGTGAAAATAGCCAAATCTAGAGATCTAGAATGCAAATTATATAAAAAAGTTTATACTAAAAAAGGTAGCACTGTTTTTTTGTGTTTTTTTATTATTAAAATTACTTCCAAAAGCATATAATATATGATCGAACCACCAATACACTGATTCTACTGTAGGAAATACACAACAGAAAAATTGCTTTTAAAAAGAGTTATTAAACACAGAACAGATTGAAAAATAAAATTTTGCTTTTTTTCTTGTTTGACCAAATTTTAATTACAAGATTTTTTTAGCTATTTCAAATTAGAGCTTTAGCTAATCTGGCAATCTCTTTTTTTCCTGAATTTATTCAATTTTAATTATTGCAGTTATCTGTCATTATCATTTTCTGTGAGCCATATTATCCTCTTGGTTTGTGGACACACTTTCAAGGCATTATGTGCGCGAACTTCAAAAATGAACAGCAATAACAAACTGTAAACTGAGCTGTTGCCCAATATTCTGTCCGCATTTCATTTAAAGGAGCTGCTTCAGACACACCGCCTCAATCTTTAGAAGTTTGGATTTCTAGAGCATACAGTGGGAATTTTGTCCCATTGCTACATGTTAGGAACCAATAAAGGAGGCTGCCGAAACTGAGGCTGGATGTTTAACACTTAAGTTAAAATGGACCAGCAAGCAGCTTTAATTTGCCAGCATCACAATGCACTCTCATGGGCCAGAGGAGAAAAGACTGTTTATCGAGTGAGCGAGGGGTTGCAGCGTAACTTTTTGATATAATACACTTTTGTGACAGACCAGAGGCAAACATCTTGAGGCCATTGCAGATGCCTCACCAGGCAAAAAGGCACATTCAAGATGTCAAGACCATTTCCAAGATCACAGCACATGGAGCATCAGCAAACAGTCGGACTTATTTGACGATTCAAGTGCTTTTAGAGGCAAAGTAGCTTGGCAACATGGAGACTTCAGGCAGATTCTCCATGTTATTCTAAAAGGAGAGGGCAGCTAATGTAAATGCCACCCTCAACAAGTCATCCCTGTGAGAAAACTGCGCCTTATCCAGAATATGAGAGCTTCTGCAGCAACCAACATCCCAAGGCGGGTAAAGAGAATTGGTGATGGTACTGAAGAGCCCTGTCCACAAGTTTGGCCCCCAGCTATCAAGATTCGCCAAGAACTTTGATTCTCAGGAAATGGTGAAAAAGCAATGAGCGATTAGTGTTTGCAGTTTTGTAAGAGAGATATATGGAGGAAATGAATATCTGTAAGAGGCGGTCATTTGTTGGCGCTATTAATGATGAAAATATTGACGCCATAAAAGCAGCATGTAACAAGCATCACCAAGTCTCCACGCAAAGTCTACTTTAATGTAGATTCTGTAAAAAACCACAGAGAATACAGGTCTATATCTTTAGTTCTTAAACTCTCTACCTGTTGCAGGTCTACCAGCACAAACCTTACGCTCAAATAAAATATTACAGTCACAATGCTGTGTGATTCACATCCGAAATCTGGTATGCTGAAAGGTGATAAAACTTGGTAAAACAGTGTGATTAAAGCTGTTATCCTTACAGGCGGTACAAAAGACATGAGTCCTCATCCCGAGAATTGCCCTGACGCTCTTTTATTTCCTTTATAAGCTGAAGCGGAGGCAATTCCCATTAAGCCGTCCTATCTATGCCAATCAACAAAGCAAAGGGACAGACTCTCCTTGCCTGTGCCGACCTTTACTCAGAGACAACTCTTTGTCGCTCTGTCCACAGCAGCAAGGTTTGGAGACGATTTCCATGAAGCTGCACGACAACCAGATTGCTGCACAGACAGTAAAGTTTATCGCTCCGTCTTACAGTCTACATGATCGAAACAATTTTTTTTTTAAATTCCCCTACGTCTGTACAAAATAGACAGTCTTTACATTGACAATGCTATCTAAAGCTCTGCTCTGCAATTTATGTAATCAAAAGACTATGATTGCCTCTGATTTGTCTGTTTGTGAAAGTGACTCAGAGTGGAAAGGTAACTTTCTCCCCAAAAACTGTGTGGATTCTGTTACAGTATTTATTAAATTAATTAATCATAAACCACATTAATTTGGCGATTGCCAGCCCAAAAAAAAAAAAAACGTAAATTAAAAAAAAACAGTTGACGTAAGAATAATCAGATAACAAAACAAAACAAAAAAAAAATGAATAAAAGATGAGAAAATAAATATCCCAAATACATTCTGGGTGGGAAGGCGAATTGTGTGACTGATCTTGAGATGAAAAAAACATGTTTGTGTGTGAGTGGACGCCGCTCACTTCGGCTGTGAATAATGAAAACAAAAAAATAGTTTAGCAGCTTTTCGTCAGACCTCTAAAACCAGCATATAGAAGCTCAGTATTTTAACAATTGAAATAACCAAGCTCGTGATGACCCAATGGTAGAACAGACATGGATTTCCGAGAAAAAGGTAAGGGTCGAACCAGATGTGGGATGTAGTGTAGGATTTTTTGTGAAGGTTATAGAGATTCATTTCCTGACTTTAGTCTTGTGTAAAGTGAGCGATCGACTCCGTCTCAGCTTACAGAGAGTGGCAGATTTGGTCAGTGTGATGGACCATGACGTTGATTTTAATAGATGTTTCTCCATGAGACGTGGCCTATTTGGTCAGTGTGATTGGCCATAAAGTTGATTCTATGAGATCTTTCTCTCTGAGATGTGGGAGTGAATCATCGTTACTGGTCCATCATAGATCTCGATGGTGGATCTAGCCATGTTTGAATATCATCGCTCAATCAAATAAGTAACTCAATCTGCTCATTGCCCGTGCACTTAATTATTGATTGAGCTGTCAGATAATGTCCCTCTAGGCTCACCTTTCCCGTGAAGCAGGTGATAAGACCTCGCCGAGATGGCAGATATCATGTTTAATATCAAACTGTATCAGACACCTGTCCTTGGATCCCTAGTGCAGCCTCAATTCTTCACGTATGGCGCTACAATAGGATGTCTCCGAATTTGACGGCTGAGGCATTATTAAAAATGTTGGAACATAGTTCGACATTTCGTAACTGTTGCCTTATAAAACACATCCTCATTCAATGTGACTTTTATCAGGTTTTTAGATAAACCATGTTTTTAAGAGTCACAGCAGGCTTAGAAAGCTGGGAACCTAACTTGTTCATTAAATGGTGAATTTGCTGACCAACTAAACACCAACTTTTTAGTGCATCTCTATTAAACTTCAGCTGTTTATTACATCTCTATGAAACTTTAGCTGTTTAGTACATCTCTATTAAACTCCAGCTGTTTAGTACATCTCTATTAAACTCCAGCTGTTTAGTACATCTCTATTAAACTCCAGCTGTTTAGTACATCTCTATTAAACTCCAGCTGTTTAGTACATCTCTATTAAACTCCAGCTGTTTAGTACATCTCTATTAAACTCCAGCTGTTTAGTACATCTCTATTAAACTCTAGCTGTTTAGTACATCTCTATTAAACTCCAGTTGTTTAGTACATCTCTATTAAACTCCAGCTGTTTAGTACATCTCTATTAAACTCCAGCTGTTTAGTACATCTCTATTAAACTCCAGCTGTTTAGTACATCTCTATTAAACTCCAGTTGTTTAGTACATCTCCATTGAGGATCGTTTCCTTACTTTCTCTGAGCACGAAACCTTTGGTGCAGGGGACCAGGATAGGAAGGTTTCTGAACGGCGAAAACTCAGTGTGGTCACAGCTCTTCTTATTTCAATCACTTTTTTTTCGCCTTCTCTTCTTAAAAATTTCATTTGTTTTAACTTGGGGAGAATATCAGTTTGCTCTGAGCAGCAATTGCCTCAACCTTTGAACTCTGAACCACCAGTGTGTGGTTCTTTAGTCCAGTTTAGTGACTGGTAAACGGCCGTCGCCGCTCCTTAAGCCTGCAGCATATTCATCCGATTTAGTATTTTATAGTGTCGTCAATATCATAGGACGGAAGGAAGTCACGTTAAGCGAGAAAGATAAAGAACAAACAAGAATCCTTCGGATTTTTAATCAAAGGCGCACACCCAATGCTGGCTATGAAAACAAACTATGCAAAAAAAATTTTTTTAAAGGTGTGTATGAAAGTTAAAACATTAAGGGTTTTGAATCTTTTTCAAATCCATTGAATTTAATAAGAAGGCGTTTCACCATACCAGCAATACTAAATCTGGAAATGAATGAGGCAAGTGATCCTACTCACACTTTTTTATGGCTGAGCCTATTAAAAAGTAGTGCAAAAAAAAAAAAAAAATAGAGGCTGATCTAAAGTGGAATCTTTTGGAAGGCCAACCGACCAAGTAATGCACGATCCTAGACGAGCTGTTCTAGCCTTGTGGTATGAAGCACGAGGAGCCCTCAACGTCTCCTGACCATGTTGATACTGGCGAGCTGAAATTCATGTGACACTGATTATCTGATCTTTGTGGACTTCGATACTCAGAATACTTTTAACTTGAAATTTAAATCGAAATAAGTCTGTGTTAAAGAATGATGATCTTTATTGTCTTAACGTTAGTAAAAGTGTATCGTAAGCCCAAACACAGTCCTATTCATCGTACAATAAAGCCCAATACCTTTACCTGTCAAACATTCGTTCAGCATGTTTGAACATTTTTTGGGAAAATCTGAAACATCAATTTTTCAATGTTTAAAATTTTTCATTCCACTAGGTGTATTGAATTTCTCAAACCTCACTGAACTATATCATCTCGAACCAGTGAATTAAGTGAACTGACCTCATCTCAATATTTATCACGCACGTACTAAATTAGACAAAAGTAATATAGAAAGAGAGAAATCTGATATCTGAGTATTATACACATATGTCCAAAAACAATAATTATTAAGCATTGTGGAAAAAGAGAACTGATATGTATCAAGCGCTCTATCACTAATGGAATATTGATAGATGTTTTGTTGTGATAGCTAGCCAATATTGTTTTCACTTTTTTCTCACCTTCCAAGGCCACTCGACTGGCAAAACAAAACCAGAAACCATGATTTGAAAACTCTTTGGAGTTGAAAACTGCCTAGTAGTTTGGGCGGATCTCAACACTTAATATCGTTATCTTCCATCTCTTAGCAAACAGTAGTAATCAGCGTGTTGGAATAAACTACTCCTACAGCTAGTAGTAGTAGTAGTAGTAGTAGTAGTAGTAGTAGTAGTAGTAGTAGTAGTAGTAGTAGTAGTAGTAGTAGTAGTAGTAGTAGTAATATTAGTAGTAGTAGTAGTAGTAGTAGTAGTAGTAGTAGTAGTAGTAGTAGTAGTAGTAGTAGTAGTAGCAGTAGTAGTAGCAGTTGTAGCAGTTGTAGCAGTGGTGGTGGTGGTGGTGAAGAAATAAAAGAAGTAAAAGCATAGTTGTTATCATTATCCATTATTAGCACCAACAGAAGTTTCAGGTTTTGGTAGTTTTTTATGAATGGAGTAATTGGTTTGGACATTAAATCGCTCACCCAACACGCTATTCGTGTCCACGGTCAAGCATCGTGTCCGTCCAGGCTACAGAACATGTGGTGGACGAGTGACCAGTCTGTCTGGTGGCGTGTGGCCAGGTTGATTAGGGTGGAAAAAGAAAAATAATCATCAGGAACATTTTGTCAACAGCTGTTTACTAACCACGTAAGCGGACCTGCACTGATATTGAATGCAAGCTCAAAATTTGGTTGTGCATGATACTTTTTAATTTTCTCCCATTACATTGGGAGGACAATGAAATTGTAAATTTCGCGCCGATGTGATTTTGTTAAGGGAATGAATAATAGTTGAAAAATAATGTTAAGAGCGGTTGCACAATTTTCAAAATTACCTGTAAGAATAAAAAAAGAAACAAACATAAAAAACACAAGTCAAACTCGATACAACTTGTCACGACGGACAATGAAAGAAAGCAATACAAAATGGTGTAGATGATTTAATCACAAGGTCCTAATGAAGAGAAAAAGTGATTATCATTTCCATTGCTCAGCGTTTTGTTTCTGGTTCTATGTACCAGATTTGGTTTGGATGGTGTGATCTGTTAGGCTCTTGTTGCCTTGGGGTATGATAATATACACAGCCAATCACACGACTCGTCCGTAGAAAATAGGCAGACTCTTAAACTCACTCTAGGCTGACTTAATAATCACTGAAGGTAGACTTGATGTTAACTGCCTGAAAATAATTTCGGCTCTTATTTATACAATATGTCGTCGAATCATCCAGAAAAGGAATTGCATAAATCGTAAGAGAATATTCTTGGTACATGTGATGAGTAATGCGCTCTAAAATAGCGACCGATCAAAACAAAGGTAAACAAGGGGTGACGAGATCATTACTATGCTAGAACTGGATCGAAGATTCCAGAGGAATTTATGCCATACAAGTGCGGGCTTTGTTCAATAAACAAGACTAAGGCATGAAATACAAATATTATGCAACTAAATAAAAGAATGAACATAAATCTAGTCGATCCGCTACCCAAAATTACACAGCTACGCAGGGTGAGGAAAGCAATAGCAATAGATCAAATTACAGCACAATGCGTTACATTCTGAACAATCTATAATAAAACTACCATCATGTCCCTTACCCCGGTACATTCTGAACAATCTATAATAAAACTACCATCATGTCCCTTACCCCGGTACATTCTGAACAATCTATAATAAAACTACCATCATGTCCCTTACCCCGGTACATTCTGAACAATCTATAATAAAACTACCATAACGTCCCTTACCCCGGTACATTCTGAATAATCTATAATAAAACTATCATAACGTCCCTTACCCCGTTACATTGTGAACAATCTATAATAAAACTATCATAACGTCCCTTACCCCGTTACATTGTGAACAATCTATAATAAAACTATCATAACGTCCCTTACCCCGTTACATTCTGAACAATCTATAATAAAACTACCATCATGTCCCTTACCCCGGTACATTCTGAACAATCTATAATAAAACTACCATCATGTCCCTTACCCCGGTACATTCTGAACAATCTATAATAAAACTATCATAACGTCCCTTACCCCGTTACATTGTGAACAATCTATAATAAAACTACCATAACGTCCCTTACCCCGTTACATTCTGAACAATCTATAATAAAACTATCATAACGTCCCTTACCCCGTTACATTCTGAACAATCTATAATAAAACTATCATAACGTCCCTTACCCCGTTACATTCTGAACAATCTATAATAAAACTACCATAACGTCCCTTACCCCGGTACATTCTGAACAATCTATAATAAAACTATCATAACGTCCCTTACCCCGTTACATTCTGAACAATCTATAATAAAACTACCATAACGTCCCTTACCCCGGTACATTCTGAACAATCTATAATAAAACTATCATAACGTCCCTTACCCCGTTACATTCTGAACAATCTATAATAAAACTACCATAACGTCCCTTACCCCGTTACATTCTGAACAATCTATAATAAAACTATCATAACGTCCCTTACCCCGTTACATTGTGAACAATCTATAATAAAACTACCATCATGTCCCTTACCCCGTTACATTCTGAACAATCTATAATAAAACTATCATAACGTCCCTTACCCCGTTACATTGTGAACAATCTATAATAAAACTATCATAATGTCCTTTACTCGTAAGAGTGACCCAATTACAAGGAAGTTTTAATGACTTTGGCCATTCTTGCTTTACACGGGTGCTATTATTGTGGCGTGACTATATGACAAACTTTGTATTGGATCAGAATTAATAACGATCTGAACATATTCCGGACCACAAGTGACGCGATATTTTCCCCAGCTGGCAAGGTAGGGAGGCTGGTAGCACATTGGAGCGGTTTAATTCCCGAATGATAATCCCTGCCATTATGAGGTGGTTGGGCTGCCCTTGACCACACGTTCTTTCTTTGAAACCGAGATATTCCTTTATTCAGTAGCATTATGTAAGAACATTTCAAGAGAAATTAACAGTAAATGTATTAGTAACTAATAAACATGGTTAGAAAAAAGAGTCACATCTTAAAAAAAAGGATATTAACATTTTAAGTGGCATCTTAGAAATGTGCTGAAATAGCAGCAATAATATCTAGTATTTTTTTATTTGAACAACCAAAACACACCTTTTTTTCCGAGTTACATACAGCATATTGCAAGAATACAAATATTTAAATTAGCAGCATTTACCGTATGTATAGTATTCAACCGGAGGAAATGACAGTGGTTCATCTACAACATTTTTGGTACGTTTTCACAGGGGTTTAATTGTCCATCTACAACTCAAACAAGTTTTGAGGATTACCTAATAAACGGAGCTAAAACTTATACAAACCGGTTTCACGTTGATATCTTAAAAGCAAACAGAGAACAGTCGTGGTGTTTACGATTTGTCGATTGCGGTTAAAAGTGAAACCCTTTTCTCTTTATGCGGCAAGGAATTAAGATCTTCTTAGATGATCTTTTATCTTTCCAAGAGTTAAGCAAACGAAAACAAATCTTATCCATTATGAGTAAATACCAAGTTGGGGAATGTGAAGTGAGTTTAGCGCAGGAGGATCATTTCTTTCAACATCCGACTGTTTATATAACTCAACTATAGAATGATTAACTAAAACAAGTTAATCCGACCCTTAGAATTTCTCAAGAGCAGCTGTTAACCTGCCCTAATTATTTTGTTATGAAGGTACTTGCAGATTTCTATACTGCAGGTCGTTCCATGCAAGTCCTCTTTGGCGCAATATTTAATGTGTCACTTTGCTATCAGTTCTGCCTAGCCTGACGGGAGTTTGCAGAATGTGTATGAGAAAGGTGTGAGAGCGATTTGAACCAATATCATCATCAAACATCCAATGAATGGACCAATCAATCAAGTAATCAATGATTCAACCAATCAACATTTCCGTCAATAAACCAATAGATCAGAATGATTATCAGTAGATAGATCAACTGATCGTTTTGCAAATGAGTCAACCATTCCATCAATTCCAAACATCTAAGAAGAAGTTATTAGATCTATTATGAAAGAGATAATTCATTTTTCTCTGATTTCTTAATGTATTATTAGACTGAAAAACCAACCAATGCAGATTAAAACTCAAAAGACTCTGAGATCGCTATGTTTTCAACGACAGTCATGTCCAAGAGCCTGGATAGAGAACGTACATTCACTTTTTTTGCGCATGCATGAAGTTTACCCCTGTACACTCGAAATCGATTCGCAATGTTGAACGCTAACTCTCTCTCTCTCTCTCTCTCTCTCTCTCTCTCTCTCTCTCTCTCTCTCTCTCTCTCTCTCTCTCTCTCTCTCTCTCTCTCTCTCTTTCTCTCTCCCTATGTATATGTATTTCTCTCTCACAAATCAAATCGATACATGCAATAATTGTTTTGATGGGCAGGCATGTGTGCCCTCAGACGTGAAAGATTCATCCACCCACCAATGTTATTGGATCTCCACTTGTGTTTCTCCTGTCAGCATCCCCCACCCCCACATCAGGTTACAAGATGCTCCGTCGACGAGATTACTAATGAGAAAAAAGAGCGTTTTCCAAAAACCTTTGGAGACACCAAAATTGCCATCTGTCATAGACCGACAATTTTGGTGTGGCATCTACAAACAAAGGTACTAAGACGTTTAAAATACTCCTCAACTACAGCAGAGCCTAATAACTAAGATTTCACATTCATGTGTGTGAAATATTTTCTTTACTGGTCTCTTCTGCGTGTTTGCTACAATGTGCGAAACATACGTGGAAGAAAATTATGTTCTTCCATGTTGTAAATTACTGCAAGGCTCGTTAATTTATTCAAAAGCAATGAAACGTTTATTTATTTAAAAGAAATTCAAAAGTAATATCATCAGGTAAGCTTGCAATTAATTCTCTCTCTCTCTCTCTCTCTCTCTCTCTCTCTCTCTCTCTCTCTCTCTCTCTCTCTCTCTCTCTCTCTATTTCTCTCTCTTTCTCTCTCTTTCAATCTCTTTCTTTCTCTCAATCTCTCTCTCTCTTTCTCCCTCTTTCTCTCTCTCTCTTTCTCTCTCTTTCTTTCTTTCTCTTTCTCTCTTTCTCTTTCTTTTTCTCTCTTTCTCTCTCTTTCTCTCTCTTTCTTTCTCTCTCTCTCTCCCTCTCTCTTTCTTTCTCTCTCTTTCTTTCTCTCTCACTCTCTCTCTCTTTCTCTCTCTTTCCTTCTCTCTCTCTCTTTCCCTCTCTTTCTCTCTCTCCCTCTCCCTCGCTTACCGTATGAAAGGCGTACCGCTCTATTCAACCAATTAAACCCAGTGCTCTGTATAAATATTGAACTAACTTTGTTTTAAAGATATTGATGCTTTTAAGCGTTGGCGAAAAGCTAAAATTGATGCAAAAGCCAAATTAGGTTAATTGTAACGTTGTGGCAGGTGGAAATATTGGCTAATCTTTTATAGTTTATGAACTTTATGCAAAGATAATAACTTTCTGAGGGACATTTCAATGAAGAGTTATTACGAAATATCCCGTCACGGCTTTTCGGACAAAGTTTCAACGATTATGATTGGCCTTCATATTTCGGAATAAAGATAAAAATAACTACCATAAAGCTATACCGGTTCGAAATCGATAAGGAGAACTATTCTATCATATCAAAACATCCACAGGAGATCAGAGAACGGTTTTCATTTCGGCAAAAAAAACACATCTGCTTACAATAATGATGGAGATCGACAGTTTTTGTTTTTGCAGTGCGAAACAGAGACAGGATTGGGCGACGAGACATAACAGCATGCACATTAAGGATTGGGTTGTCATTAGAGAGAGAGAGAGAGAGAGAGAGAGAGAGAGAGAGAGAGAGAGAGAGAGAGAGAGAGAGGGAGAGAGACAGGGCGAGAGAAACAGAGAGAAAAAGAGAGAAATAGTAGGGAGAGAGAGAGAGAGAGAGAGAGAGAGAGAGAGAGAGAGAGAGAGAGAGAGAGAGAGAGGTATGGGGAGTAAAACAGATGAAGAGAGAAAGAGAATGAGAGAAATAGAGACAAAAGAGAGAAATTTCTTGAAAAATAAATGGCTAGGTTATATTATAAGGCGAGAGAAAAACAATTATAGCCTTAAATAATCTGAAATTCATTTGAACTAAAAACAAAAATAGACAAGTGGAGGCCAAAAGTCTTGGCAAATAAAAAAAACCCAAAACAGTTAGATAATGAGAAGAGAGAAAGAGATACATAGATAAATAGAAAGGAAAAGAGAGAGAGAGGGAGAGAGATAGAGAGAGGGAGAGAGAGAAAGAAAGAGAGAGGAGAAGAGAGAGAGAGGAAGAGAGAAAGAGAGAGAGAGGGAGGGAGAAAGAGAGAGAGAGGAGAAGAGAGAGAGAGGGAGAGAGAAAGAGATAGAGAGAGAGGGGGAGGGAGAGAGAGAGAGAGAGAGAGAGAGAGAGAGAGAGAGAGAGAGAGAGAGAGAGAGAGAGAGAGTAAAATAGAAATTTCTTTCAGGTAGCATTATTGTTTGTGTAAAAATAGAGTTGTAATTTCTAATCAGGAAATTGTTGCCAAGTTCGGTAATGTAATGACTAAAGAGAAACTGAGCTGGGCAGATTCCATTTCAGCTTATATTGCAGTGTTAAATATTTACTCCAAATGCAGAAAGATCTGTGGATGACAGAAGACTTTTCTCTGATAGCATGTGCACGATATATAGTCAAACTGATGGAACAGCTGACCTTGAATCACGTGTGCTCTCGCGTAGACAGGGTGTTAAACCCCATCCTATTACTGACAGTGATGGAACAGCTCACCTTGAATCACGTGTGCTCTCGCGTAGACAGGGTGTTAAACCCCATCCTATTACTGACAGTGATCCGGTCAGAAGCACGGTCACGCGTGGATAGGATGTTAAACCCCATCCTATTACTGACAGTGATCCAGTCAGAAGCACGGTCACGCGTGGATAGGATGTTAAACCCCATCCTATTACTGACAGTGATCCAGTCAGAAGCACGGTCACGCGTGGATAGGATGTTAAACCCCATCCTATTACTGACAGTGATCCAGTCAGAAGCACGGTCACGCGTGGATAGGATGTTAAACCCCATCCTATTACTGACAGTGATCCAGACAGAAGCACGGTCACGCGTGAATAGGATGTTAAACCCCATCCTATCACTCACGGTAGAAGCAGAGGTCAGCCCATGAATCTGGTCATGCGTGCTGCAGTTCGTGAATATATCAAAACCGTGTGCTGGAAGTTCACAAAAAAATTAAAATAAATGGAGATTTGGCCAAACAAATCTAGGGCGGCCGGGTTATTAAGCGTTCGTCATGGGATGCGTGGAGATTATCTGCCTTTGGCTCAAATCCCACACTGTGATAGTAAGCGGGAAATGGTCTCACAAGCGGGAAATGGCCTCACAAGAAAGAAATGGTCTCACAAGAGAGAAATGGTCTCACAAGCGAGAAATGGTCTAACAAGCGGGAAATGGTCTTACAAGCGGGAAATGGCCTCACAAGAAAGAAATGGTCTCACAAGAGAGAAATGGTCTAACAAGCGAGAAATGGTCTAACAAGCGGGAAATGGCCTCACAAGAAAGAAATGGCCTCACAAGAAAGAAATGGTCTCACAAGAGAGAAATGGTCTAACAAGCGAGAAATGGTCTAACAAGAGAGAAATGGTCTAACAAGAGAGAAATGGTCTAACAAGAGAGAAATGGTCTAACAAGCGAGAAATGGCCTCACAAGCGGGAAATGGTCTAACAAGAGAGAAATGGTCTAACAAGAGAGAAATGGTCTAACAAGAGAGAAATGGCCTCACAAGAAAGAAATGGTCTCACAAGCGAGAAATGGTCTAACAAGCGGGAAATGGTCTAACAAGCGGGAAATGGCCTCACAAGCGAGAAATGGTCTAACAAGTGAGTAATGGTCTCACTAGAGAGTATTGGCCTCACAAGCGAGAAAGAGCCCCACAAGTGAGAAAGTGCCTCACAAGCCATCAACAGAGTGAGCAATAGTCTCACAAGCGAGCAATGACCTCACAAGCGATCTATGTCCTCACGACTTACAGCTCTAACTTAGATCTTATGGTTAACAAGGTTTGTATAGTGTGTCAGATACCAATTAGCAAAATTATCTTAATCCAATTTCTATGTTTTCTTGTTTACTAATCCCCGCTCACCCCCCCCCCCCTTTCCCCTCCCTTTCCCAACCACTTTACGTTTCTCATGGATGAGTCATACTGAGACCCAAGGACGCAGAAATTCTATCATTTTTTCCTCCCTCCCCCATAAACACCCCCCTCCACACACACCCAACCTTTTAAGAGTTGTAATTTGAATACATAACAGTGATAATTATTTTGGTTATAACTAAACCTGTCAGTCATCCTATAAACCTATTAATTATGAACGAAGGATACTTGAAGGGTTGATGCTTTTTAAGACACCTGTTGAAATAGTGATCTCGATTGTGTGACCTTGACATTAAGCGAGTGTCAAGCGGAGCTGGTCTCGCGGTAATTTCTCGTTACTAACAGCAATACAATCATTCACTAAGTATTAATGGGTGTTGCTCATGTCAAGATTTTCATTTTCGTTTCATATAACACGCAAAACACATTCATATTATTTATTCTTTATTATTTGGGAAGTATTTTCATTAAATATTTTGTTCTCATTGTCTTCCAGTGTGAAGCACCTAGATAGACTGACGCTGCACAGCCGAGAGTGAGGCAGTGACCAAGTGCTTGTCTTGGGGCAGCCT
This sequence comes from Elysia crispata, assembly GCA_033675545.1. Taxonomy (NCBI): domain Eukaryota; kingdom Metazoa; phylum Mollusca; class Gastropoda; family Plakobranchidae; genus Elysia; species Elysia crispata. The sequence goes on from JAWDGP010006142.1 coordinate 195,982, forward strand.
GAGTGTGCCCCATCAGGACAATACTCAAGACCCTTTTCGCTACCTTGATAGTTGATAGGGAGAAATAGCCAATTTTTAACTGCCACAAAGTAACTCTTTGTAACGGATTGTCTGTGCCATTCACAAATAATCAACACTCAGCAACAACAGTGTCCTAAATATGTTGAAAAGTTTAAACGTCTAAGGCAATCTGACTGAATGGATGCTGATTGGTGTAATATCTGATGAAGCTGATAAAACGTAGTCGATATTGTCACAGAAGTGCTAGTGATATGACACGCTTACTCCCTCCGTCCGCCAGAAGTGACGGGTAGGTAGGAAATGCTCCGCCAGAATAGTTCAGTTTTTAGAGCGTTGGGCTAATAGGTCGAGGTTTACATTTCACCATTTTATATCACGGTCTGTTCCAATCGTATCAGAAGTGGCGGTACCCGACCGTCTCAGTATAAGATATTTTGGGGTCGTTATCCGAACCAAACAATTTATGAAGCTCTTTCTGTGTCATGCCGTGAAACATCATGGCCATGCCCCGGACAAACTAAAGCTTTGGCCTCTTATATAACATCTCACTTTGATGGTCTCATACAATTCATTGATAAGACTGATTTTAAATGGCCTGGTACAATTTTTGAAAGTATTTATAGCGAAATATAATTTAACCGAAGTTTATTTTTTCAGAAAGATATTCTCTAAAGTGGAGTTGTTTAATGTGAGATATGTAAGATTAGAAGTGCAGGAGGACACGGTATGATTGGTGATAATTTTTTTTCTGTTTTACTGACTGCATAATCAGGCAGAGCTTTGCCAACTTGTAAATGTGTTACTGTCAGGTGGGTGTCACACAAGAGTACATTGAGATTTATAAAGATGTTCATTACATGGTGTTACACAATGTTACAGGCTAAGCTGGTTCTCAGATGAACCACACGGGCGGTGTTCGAGAAGATGGCTCCAGTAGCCATAAGACTGAATAAGTCATTTTTAGAAAGTAGTTATCATGGGGCTCCTTTCTTATCCCTTAACTCAAGGAAAAGGTACATCTAAGCTATTCATAGGTTCCTGAGCAAAAAACAATGACGCACCCGAGTCTAGCTGAAACGTTTCAGCTGTGTTGCCCAGACTTACAAACTTGTAGTAGATCTAGATCCAACATCAAATCTTGACTTGGACATTCTTTCAAGTTGTGTACAAAGGAAAAAAAAATCGATCCCTTGATTAATAGCCTCCGCGTAAGTAGATAAAGAGGCTGAGAAACATTGGTTTTGATTCTGTTTCTAGAAAAAAGATCCAGGATATAGAATGAGGGAGTGATTGTTTTGAGGAAAATAATCCGCAAAGAATGTTGTTTTTTTTTCCCCAAGGATAAACGAACTATCATTGTTCTTAGAAAACACATCAATGTAGGCGAAGGCATCAGTACAGAGGTCCCTAATAGTTTTATAAAGCGCAGCAAACGAAAATCAAAATCAAGTCGTAAAACATTTCCAGCGGACATCTCATCTTTGCTGTAATTTGCCAGATTCTCTGAGCGGGATGAAAATCTGTTCCTGTTGTTTGTGAAATAAGTTAATTCCCTATTAGAGGCTAGACGCTCCTGATCCTATGTCTCAATTCACCATCACCACCAACTGGATGGGGTTATGAAGGTCAAGGTCCTGATTATATCATGGCAGCCAGATTAGAATTTTGGTCCCTGTCCACTGACGGTCGCTTTCTCTTTCTAGCCCAAACTTGCTTTGCTGTTCTCCTTCAAAAACTGAAAAAAATATACAAATGATGTAACGGTCACAAAAGGTACGAAATAGACCATAACTATTTTTCTCCAGGCAGCATAATAATATAATTCAAGGACGTTTATCAGGCTGTCTTTGGAAACAAGATATAATATTATTGTCTGCATGAATCAAATATGGCGCACGAGAGATCGGGTCAAGGTTAAAAAATCTTGAAGCAAAAATTAATTTTGCAAATAAATATATCAACTTGATAATACTATTGTGGCAAGACCATGAAACGGAAATGGAAGATAATAACAAACCTAGTCACCTTGTTCAAAACTTCTTTGAAATACGCATGTGCTGGAAAACTAGCAAAACATATCTCAAGTATTTCTGATCTCTTGAAAACATTTTACAGCCTCTGTCACGGTTCTACACGAGTAACGAAATATCTTGGGCGTCGAAAGAGCATTCACAAAACAATGTCAACACTTACACAATGCATGTGTTAGAGTAAGGTATGGGTTTTATTAGGTTGGGATCCAAGAACATTCCCTGGTGTCACTTGATTGTCAAAACAAGTCATGCAGCCTTCCATGATTGTTTGAAAGCATGTGTGTTAGAGTAAGGTATGGGTTAGGGTTAGGTTGGGATCCAAGAACATTCCCTGGTGTCACTTGATTGTCAAAACAAGTCATGCAGCCTTCCATGATTGTTTGAAAGCATGTGTGTTAGAGTAAGGTATGGGTTTTATTAGGTTGGGATCCAAGAACATTCCCTGGTGTCACTTGATTGTCAAAACAAGTCATGCAGCCTTCCATGATTGTTTGAAAGCATGTGTGGTCTTCATCCCCATGTATACATTACAGAATACGTTTGGTTTATGCAAGGCATTATAAGCAAAGAACATTTCTCCAGTGAAGAAAATGGTGTAAGGACACTGGTGATTTTTTGCTCTTCCTTTAGGTTAGATGATGTCTTAAACTTACGGTAGTCTGAAACGAATTGGCTCGATTTTGCTAACATATGGAATCATACACCCTCTTCGGTATAGGATCACTGGATCATTGCTTGTGATACTTTAATATTGTCCTAATCTCTATACATAACGTCTGTCCAGATTTATAAAGATTTGGGGGTCACCTGAGTCACATGCGTCCCGACAGACTGGAGGCGTTCAATTTTTTTGTCGACGCCAGGTCTAATCTCTTGAATCATTTAAGCTTCTGTCAGGCAGGGTTGAGATGAAAGGAAGATATCTATCAAACACATCTATAGAAGTCAGTGTTACTCAGACCAGTGCTGAGGTCTATCAGCGCTAAGATCTCATGATGGACTACTAACCATCGAGCCATCAGCACTAAAGACAGAGGAAAAGGGAGACAGACAAAGATACAAGTACACAGCAATAAGAGAAAGGCAGGTAGATGGTAAGATATTTTGAAGAGGAAGAAAAATTGAAAAAGAAATGAGAAAGAGAACTACAAGGAAAGAAAGACTTACAGAGTGAACAAAGGTAAAGAAGAAAGAAAGAGAGAGAGAGAGAGAGACAGACAGACAGACAGACAGACAGACAGACAGTCAGACAGTCAGACAGACAGAGACATAGAGACAGATAGATAGAGAAAGAGAGAGACAGATAGATAGAGAAAGAAAGAGAGAGAGAGAGAGAGAGAGAGAGAGAGAGAGAGAGAGAGAGAGAGAGAGAGAGAGAGAGAGAGAGAGAGAGAGAGAGAGAGAGAGAGAGAAACAGGGTGAGAAGTTCTGTGGTCAGTCATCGGTCAGTGTATAGTACGCTGTTGTCCATGTGCCAGCGCTAACCAGATTAGCCCAGGCCTGGCCGCACGCCTGAGGACGATGTAGCAACTAGATCTAGATCTAGTACTTGAGGCCATGGAGCGAGACGTAATCAGCATGGCGGCCAGTGGGAGCGCCAGGCCTCCGTGACGGATTATCCCACCGTTGGATTGGCAGGAATGTCTTTTAAGTGCAGGCGGTTAGTGGAAGAGCACTTATTAGATCTACTTCCCAGGCGACCAGATCAGCGATTAGCTATTGTCTAACGCTTGCTGCGACAGTAGCTGCATTCACTGGGGCTTCAGCGTTGACGCTGGGGACCAAGGACAAACTGCAACATGGAAAAGATCATTGAAAAATAGTGGAGTAGTAAGAAGTTTATATCTACCTCTAAAGTGGACTTGGGTCCTAATTACAGTGTACTTTCATGAAGCTGAAAGTCTAATTAAAGCGTTGTGAAAAACGCGCAAAGAGGACGCCGATTCGGGTGTGTGGTTAGGAAAATGTAGAGAAGATCATGTGCTTAGGACAGAAGATGAAGGTGTAGACTGGGCCTGGCATTAGGTCCAGGGCGCTAGCACAACTTTTGTTGTTTTGACCTGACAGGTCATCGAGCAGTCTAGGAAATGGTACGATCACAATTGCACTGACCACAGACACAGTCACAACAAACAAGGGTTGCTTGGAGCAGGAAAAGGTCAACTGGTATGTTTTCTATTAAGCAAAGCTCTTTTTTCACCTGGGTGACGTGAATGCCAATAATACCCTGTTTACTTTTTTAAAGCTTTCCACCAACACTATGCATGATGTCCTTAAAATGATTTACAATATAATGTTTCAAGACAGCTCTTACTTTTTTTTTTTTTTTGGTTAAAACTTTTGCAAAGATCAGCCCAAAGAGCGCAGAAAAGATCTGTCGGTATAAGAAACTTCGCTGGTAAAGTGATACAAACCAGAACTTTGACTGCCGAGTCGTTTACTAAATAGCTTTTAGTGAATATTTGGTTGAGAAATCGTTTGTACAGAGGAAGGCCAAGATAAGACGCTGAGCCGTGGGAAGTCAGGGTTCGAACCTCAGTCATTTGCATCTAAAGATCGGTAAAACATCACCGCTTTCTCTTGTTGTATTCTTTTCTATTCAATGTCAAGTTTAAGGAAAGCGCACATTGTCAGACGATCTGTCTAACCTGCATCAGAAGAAGTTCCCTAAATTGCAGCCTGGCTCGTCACAACATCACCATCATCTTCATCCTGAACATCCTGATCATCATCATTATCATCGTCATATTTTCCTTAAAGTGATTCTCATTATTCACCCATCACCATACCAATCACTTTGATCATCATCAAGATAAAATTCTTCATTCTTATCCCAACAACTTCACCATACTTGTCGTATAAAGATGCTTCTGTTATAGTCAATACTGTGGTAACCGACAGATTCATGATTTTAGAGTCACCACTTGATGTACTTCATAAATAACTGTCACACAATAATAATATTGCCAGGATCACGAAATCTTTTTTGTTTTATTTTACTTTATTTTTTAAACGTTTTATATTTTGGATACAAGTATAGAGGGACGCAAATTTATTTTTCACTATGCTAGAATAAGACACAATTCGATAATATTCACATCCAAACACCGCTGCTTAATTCAAGAGAATGCGCCTCAAATTGAGTTTGTCGAAGCTTTGGAAATTTTGCAAAATCATACTGTTAATTAAGTGTTTAAAGTAAAGGAGTGAATCGAGAAACAAAAATTTATGCGCTTCATAATTATGTTTGTTAAAACTTCGGTGAAATTAACCTTTGAAATGAACTTGCGTTATATAATTTATTATTAATATATTTGACAAATGCTGCCATGCTCTGCATATATTACAAAATATGAGATAGAATTTGACGAGACAATAACTTTAATGCTCGGAATGTATCGTCACACAATGTGTCTCCAGTTTTTGAACCCGATTATTCTACATAGAGCTGCTGGCCGTCTGACTGGTGTAAGGGGGATGATCGAGTATAAACTCTAGGTGACTATCAGATCTAGAAAGACAACTATCAGCTTGTTTCCAAATACATGTCATGGATGCAGCTGGGGGCTATACTTTTCCTGTTTTGTTTTTTTTTTAAATAATCAAACATACGCTGAAATGTATTTTATCGTTAATGTAGACAAAATATGCATTCTTTCGGAATGGCTGCGTCGTGAAACAAGGCAATTGGGTGGTCACACAGAAGACTGTTTGAAAGTATTCCTCTAATCACAAATGTATAATGTGTCAACAAGAACAAGTTTGTTGTTTGAAAGCTGCAGTGCACAGAGCGTTGGACTTGCTACCCGGAGGTGCCGTGCGAGGAGCCTGAAGCTGCATCAGGCGTGATGTCATGGCTGTGGATGGGAACCAACCTCATGTCATGATGACAGTCTGAGAGTCCAGGGCAAGCTTGGCCTGTCATGAATTTTCCTCTAACTATCAGAGTTGGGATAAGTCCCGTCTTCCGTGAGCATTAATAAACTTTCAAAGGATATTTAAGGACAAGGTTATACAACCACAGTCATCATGATGGGTTATTCTCATCTATGTGACAGCCACTGTGGTAGGGAAGTCCACAAATAACTATCAAGCAGATATACAAATCAACGGGGAAAGTAATTAATTCTTTCTTTCAGTTCTATATTTTCTTTATTTCTCTATATACACTTTTTCATGGCGGAATCGAGTGTCAACTATGCTTTCTGAACAAGTCTCACAAGGACATTGACCTTAATCTTTTTTTTTAAATCCAGGTTTGAGTATTCTCGTCATCAGTCTTTCTACAACTAAAAAAAGCTTATGCGCGTAAAAGAAAGCAAAATAAACGGCACCTACATTAATTTTTAGGACGAATCTGTTCCTGCTACAATACCTGAGTAGCGTTAAATCTTCACTCCAAAACTGGACGTTTAGAGCTTCATCTTCCTAACACATCGCATCATTGTGCTAGAAAGTGTAGGGGCCACCCTGTAACGAATACATTTAAAAAAAAAAATCAACGTCTTTAATATCCTATATATATATCCTATCCCCCCCTTCCTTTCTCCCTCTCTCTCTCTCTTTCTCTCTCTCTCTCTCTCTCTCTCTCTCTCTCTCTCTCTCTCTCTCTCTTTCCCAGCTACACTCACTGCCCAACAATATTGTGCTTTATTCTACTGGAAAGTATCAAAATCAGTACAAGTTAAGTAAAAGTATGAAAGTGAATCTTAAATCGACATTTTGTTTTAAGCGCTATACCTATCAAGAAAGAGGCAATTGCAATGTTTAAAATATTTTTAATATCAAAGTGGCTCATATCTACTGAAGAGCTCATCGAGAAAAACAAAAAAACTTTAAGGAAACAAATCAAAGAGCAAGAATTAAACTGTTAATTAACTTCTTGTACTCGGTTATGACTGTGTTATCCGTTTCTCTTTCATATAGCCATGTTTGAAACTTTTGTAATTACTTGTGAAAAGTGAGCAACAAGAAGAAGCTTACCAGAGGCCCAACTAATGTCATATAGTTTGGGTGGCTCAGACAGGAAACGAAAAAAACCTTAGAGCATGAAAATAAAACAGACAAAAAGAAAACTGCGCAAACTTTAATTTTTTTTTCTCCCAGAGGAAAAACTTATTCTTCTTTGGACGGAAAACGAAAAGTGTTTGAAAACCCGACAATGACGCTATTGTAATCTTTAGTATTTAAAAGATTTTGCCTGGAATAAGAAAAAAAACAAAAAAAACTGAGATAGCTGTTTCACAACCAGGTTAAAAATTCGAGGTGAGTCCAGACAGAAGAAAAAATGAGTGTAAATAATAAATATTATTGTCTAGCTCTAGACAGCCTGGACCAGACTGTTTACATAAAATAACACAATATCACTGGTAACAAAATAATAATAAAACTGTCGGGTCATTTTGTCTCGTACTAAAACTTTGCTCTCTCTTGAAACTTAAACCCCTTATTTTGTGTAGTAAATGATCCAAGCTTTGTTCTTGCAACTGAAACAAGCACTTTTTCTGATTCGATTATTAAATCGTAGATTTTGGAAATTGCAATTACTAAAAAATTTTTTTTATATACTCTAGATGTAAGTCAGGGAGACATTGCGACAGCGTTGGCTTCCTACTTTAATACTCTTTGTAAAGCTTTACTTAAGATGCCATGGGTTAGCATGAGTAATCTTCTTTAGAGATATCTCATCGGCAAACAAGAAGGTCCAATTTCTGTTAAATAAATTCCGATCTTAAAACCAAACTATCACCATTATTTGTATCATTATATTTGTAATGACAGTGTTTGTGAAGGTGTCAGTTTAATTTCTAAAAAAAAAAAAAAAATACTATCTCACAACTAATCAGACAGGTTTCAATAACACCAATGTCTTTATCTCTCAGATGGCTCTCAGAAATGGCAAAGTTCAGCTGTTCGTTGTTTTCAAAAGGTGTGATAAACACTCCGGCTTGGGTGAGTAACGAACCAGCATTAGAAAGGCAGGCGCCATAATTATGATGTTCCGTTATGTTCGGCGAAATTCTTCACCTCAGGATAATCTGAGGAGACAACTCGGAGTGAGCAGCCAGTTGAGATATTCAGGTTCTGTTATTGTTGATGGTGATGTCACTTTTTTTCGTTTACACTATCGTTTGTCTCAGTTAAGAAAAATGAGTTTTGAGGTGACAACCTGTCATAAAGATAGAATTACCCTCTGTCACCTCTGGTGTGCATTGCCTGTTGAGAACTCTGATATGAGAAAGTTCTTGATTTTGATAAGGAAAAAGTAATGAAGCAGCAGCATTAGGGTAGAATAATAATGATATTAGTTGTAGCTGTAATAGAAGTACTAGCAGCAGCAGCAGCAGCAGCAGCAGCAGCAGTAGTAGTAGTAGTAGTAGTAGTAGTAGTAGTAGTAGTAGTAGTAGTAGTTGTAGTAGCAGTAGTAGTAGTGGTAGTAGTAGTAGTAGTAATAGTAGTAGTAGTAGTAGTAGTAGTAGTAGTAGTAGTAGTAGTAGTAGTAGTAGTAGTAGTAGTAGTAGTAGTAGTAGTAGTAGTAGTAGTAGTAGTAGTAGTAGTAGTAGTAGTAGTTACAGTAGCAGTAGTACTTGTAGTAGCAGCAGTAGTAGTAGAAGTAGTAGTAGTAGTAGTAGTAGTAGTAGTAGTAGTAGTAGTAGTAGTAGTAGTAGTAGTAGTAGTAGTAGTAGTAGTAGTAGTAGTAGTAGTAGTAGTAGTAGTAGTAGTAGTAGTAGTAGTAGTAGTAGTAAAAGTAGTAGCAGTAGTTGTTGTTGTTGTTGTAGCAATAGGTGGAGGAGGAGGAGAAGAAGAAGGAGAATTAGTAGTTGTAGTACTTATATTAATGCAAATAGACTAGCTATAGTGGTCGCTATGGTAACACAGCAGTAGTCGCTTAGGAACAGAGGAGTATAAAATCGACGCTTTGGTACTTTACGATATTGAAGGAGGTTGCAAAAGCTGAAGTGCACCAGAAATGTCAGCAGCATTTTACATCAGCGTCCTTGTGGTTGCCGAAAATATGCATAATTAGATAAAAAAAATCCCTTATGGTGCAATTTGACCCACAGAGAGTTCGTTTATTGAAGTAGTTTAGAGCAGCCTAGTGTTGACCTTGAAGAAAGTAGTTCCCTGGAGACAGTGATCTGGCTACACGGCTCCAAACACCACGCTGTGTTGTGGCGGCTGTGTGCCAGTTGATGACGTCACTAGCGATACTATGTAGTGGTTTGTAATGCACTCTTTGAGTGTTGTTGTTGTTCGCACTGGTCAGGTCAAGAGACGCAATGAAACCATTGGAGATTGCCCCACTGACCATAAAGGTCAGGTGAGTGGAGACGCGACTGGATGTGTGAATAATCCGGGGCGGAACTCAACCAAGCTCCAACTGAGTCGGCCCAGGGGTAGAGCAACCACACCGGACCAAAGAGGCTCACGGCCGTTAGCTTGTGGACCTCACGTGAATCAGAGCCGAAGAGCTTAAAGCCTGTTAAGTAATTAATGCTGCAAAGAACGCAATACTAGAAGCTCCTCGCCCTGTAGTGGCTGTGCGCGCCCTCACTACAGCACGACTCTCCCATGAAGGACCTGGACACCGCAGGCTGCCGTAAACGTTTTCCGCGAAGCACAGCTGCACTGTTTCTCGTTAATCCTCCATACAGGTTATCGCCTCCCTTGGTTAATCCGCCTGGCGAACTTCCCTTTGATCTTGTACGGCCTCACACACATAACCGAACGGAAAGGTTCATGGATTAATAAATCAGATACTCACTAATCCATGTATGTATGTTTATCCGCATTACCTTTACTCTATAGAATCTGGTGACAATCTACTGAACTAGACAACGTAGAAGTAAAGGTAAATGAACATAAGGCTATCTACCGTTGAGATAGTTGCAACATTTTCGATATATATTTTTTATATTTTTTTCCTGTGAAAACGTTATGATTTATTTACCAGTATCATTGAAAAGATGTTCTCAGGGCTTTTGTTAACTTGAGCAGCAACAGGCACAAAGAGAGCTGAAATCTGGTACACACAACCTCAACAGGCACAAAGAGAGCTGAAATCTGGTACACACAACCTCAACAGGCACAAAGAGAGCTGAAATCTGGTACACACAACCTCAACAGTATTTAACAATGTGCCGTAGCTAGAGAAACAAGAAGAGTCTGGCCTGGACAGATCTGTTACTGTGTGGTAAGCGACAAGCACAAGATACATGTGCGCGCTCTGATGCCAGCCTGTTCAGTCATAAACTCTTTCCTTCTCCACTTTTGACTGGTATAAAATTAATCACTTCTTCTAGAATCTAATAGGCGTTTGACTTATTTCAACAGTAAACTACATAATTTTCATTATTCAAGAGCGCATGATACTGAGGATGCCTGAATTGTTATTAAACTTTGCTACCTTTGCTTTCAGAAATTTTTTTTGAGTTCGTTTCGGTTCAATATCAACCTAATCGATCCTCCCAAACACACGGCTCAATCGAAGTCTTCAAATCTTTAGGCAATTATTTTTGGGGTCACAAATGTAGAATATATAATTATGTATAAAAAAAATTAACCAATTACAGAGTTCGAAGCTTAATATTATGTGCTGCATTGCAATAATTCTTTCAGCTGAAACTATTGCAGAAAGTAACATGCTTTACATATCACACAGAGTGGAATGTTTTTTTTTCTTTTCCATTTTCCCATACTCTAATTATCCTCGTCCGGAGCTATTCAAACCAGCTAGTTAATTTCACACCTATCCAAATGTTCTGCTGCTGTGTAATCGAATCTGCTACTATAAAATGTATAGACCAAGAAATCGAATCCGGAAACCATTAGCATATTCGATCCGCATCACGTGTAGACCTGTAAGTGGAAGGGAGAGAAAAAACAAAACAAAACAAAACAAACCCAAACAAGCAGCATGTGTCGATCATGCGCATCATGCATGGTTGTTATGTTTGTGTTTTTTGCGTGCATGGGCAGAGGAAAGTATCAGCGTGTAGAGGAGGACAAAGTCTGTCTGTGTCAGAGCTCACTCCACTGACCCGGATGGCGACACGCTGCTTCTCTGAATGAACTCACCCTGAAATGAAAGCCAGATGAAAGTCAAAGAGAAGAGCTAAAGTTGTCTAGATTTTTGCTTTTTTTGCTGTTTTGTTTTATTTTTGTTATTCCCATGTCTTAAGAGGAGAAAAAGATTGCGTAATATCAAAACACGCATGTCTCCCATCATGTAATGTTGCAGTGACCAGGTGCTTGGTATGATCAGCACAGATGGACGGAAAGGTATTGATCCGATCTAACCTGTCCAGGAACTATTTCTTTTTTCTTTGGTTACAAAGCACCATTACAATTTAAATAATGAAATGGCTTTTTCAAGTTACTTTTCCCGCCTGAAAGAAATAAATAGGGAAGGAAGACGGGCTTTTGTTTAGACAACCCTAATAAAAATCAAGAATCATTTTTTATTCTGTGAGAAAATCTAAAGATTATTAAGGGAGAGGGGATAGATAGATAGAGAGATAGATGGATAGAGAGAGAGAGAGGAGGAGGAGGAGGAGGAGGAGGAGGAGACAGTTATTCTGTGATCTGTCTGTCCGTCTGTATGTCTTCCTATCTTCTGTATGTATATAGGAATCTACAGTTGCTGGTATATTTGTATGGTTGATTGATTCTGTGTCTCTAGGTCTATGTAACATTTCTCTCTCCTTGTGAAACCATCTCTTTTCCATCTAGCTATGTTACTGCATACCAATCCACCATTCAAACCATACAATTTGTTTATCCGTCTACGTGCCAATGTTAGTCTATCCATCTTTTTACTTGACTTTACATTCAATTCATCATGTAACTTACTTTTGAAGCATTGAGCTATTGTTTTTATGTCTATCAAATCAGTCATTATTTGAAACTGGGTTTCTCTGCATTATGCTTGCTATTAAGAATCTAAGCCTAGATTTCACGACAGAATGCCATAATTTTAATTACAAACTGCTCAACCTCACATTCTTCATAGAGCAAAGATCATTCTATCCCATCATAGATGGCACTGAAAAACACACCATCGCAAAACGGAGTTGCCACATTGATTGAATGACGAGAAAGTGACAAAGGTTTTCCTAGAATTCAGTTTCATGGACCGCCCATTTCCGGGAAATGCAATATTTCCTCAAATCTCTTTGGTGACGAGGCTTCACACTTAGCCATAAAACAACCCATTTCGTTCATATCGGCTTTGGTGACAAGGCTTCACACTAAGCCATAAAACAACCCATTTCGTTCATATCGGCTTCATCACTGATAGTGTAAACAATTTAGCGGTGACATGGCCCGGTAACTTATCGCAAATTTCCTAGGATCTATTGTTTTCGGCTTGGGATGTTTAGTGAAAAACATCTGTTGTGCTCCTGCTTTCCTGACAACACCGGGGTTTTTCCGGTTTGTTTTGAACTTAATTTATCAAACACGTTCATTTTGACATTAACTTTACTTTTATAATTGTTCCAATCTTTTTAAAACCAAATTGAATAAATGCGTTCTGTCGGTCATGATAACATAGTACAGTTTGTGGAGGTCACTGAGATTTTATTTTTTGTACACAAGAGCTTCATGAAACAGCTGCAGATCTGTTTCTTCAATTGTCCTAAACCCTTCTTTTGAAGTTTCGGATATTACTATAACCTCGTTTCAAAGGCGGTGCCATACTATTTAAAGTCATACATTTTTTTTTTTTTATAAAATGCTAAATTAAAAGTATCATTCGATTTGCAGAAATATGCCAGTAGTTGTAACAAGTTTCAACAATTAAAAAACAGCAACTGTTTGGAATACCATCTCTCATTAGTTTGGTTAGTAGGCTTGGCTCTGAGACACTTTGGAGGGGAAAAGGGGGGGGGGGGGGGTAAGCTCATTGAGCTGTTCCATCCTTAACTTGCTTTGCAGATTTACAGACCACTTCTGGCTTATTTTACTGGACATAACTATGATATCAAAGAAACAGTATGTTATCCCATAGTCCCGCTCTGTTTTGCCTCAAATTGCAGATTAAAATGAACCAAGATAAGAATGCGTGCATACATCAAGTGGAAAGGTCTAAAGACTTTTACGCCAGGTTTCCCACAGGATGGTGGTTAGTCTTCAATACGACTAAATTTATTTAGTTATATGCAACTTGTTACACTTTTCTTTCAGTTGGGTAAAAAAGTTTTATTTCATTTTTTTTTAAATTTGAATCTGGTATAACGTTCTCTCTCTCCAGTGTGACTCACTTCACTTCTAGAGTCAATGACTTGCCAACCTCAAGGAGCACTCCAAGGCTTATATCACTGTCGCGACGCCTTGCGACTTTCTCGGAAACCTTACGAATTTTGACAGTTTCCCTTCGCATTTAAGACGGTTCAAGAGGATCAATATCGTTTCGTTATCCTCTCTGTCATAACATGAACAGTATAAACTATAGTAGATAAACATAAGGTCAAACGAGGTTTAAATTGTGAGTTAAAAAGTAAAAATGTTGCAGCTGGTCAAAAAAACCAACAAACCCGGAAGTCATGATGCACTTATCGAATTCATCCATATTATAACAAGCAGTATTTATATCGTTGGAAAACAAATGCCTCAAATCACTTACAAACGCACTTAAACACAGCCGTGTTATTATATTTTGAGCATTACTTTTTACGAAAGAGGAAGCCTGACAGTTCTAAGCCTAGCCCTAAAAGCCAGGCTTAAACCGTTCCTTTCACTGCAACTGGTTCGTGGAGTATGAGTTTAAATTCACTTTGTTCAATTTTTACTGTATTTTGTCATGTTGTTTGTTTCATAATTATACTCCGGCCACCACAAGATGAGCTCAAGCCTTTTTTCCACTCTAAACAAGCCACCTAAATGCATGCTGGAATTGGAAAAGGTCCAAAATTCATCCAACGACTTTCTTGTTGGGCGTATGTTCTGAGCTTCAAGATTAACGGTCAAAAATGAAGTTCCAGGAATTATCTTAGTTCCTATAGAGTTGCTTCTCCTGCTTCTCCCTGAGACTAGGATCTCCCAGTTCTTGTTAGGGCCAGTATGTGTCAGGTTGAGATGTGTCAGTTGACACATGTCAGGAAACTCGAGAATTTCGCCCCTCCCCCACCAAGCTCAACTAGATTTACATGTTCAAATCCTTTACAGCAAATTTACGAAAGTAATCATAACAAAGCCAACAGTCTGCCATCTGTTTCTCATCCACAACTTTCCCATTCTCTACCTCCTTCTCCCTAACACAGACTTAAATACGACACTATTCATAGACTCTCCTTTTGTCTCCATAAAAAAATGGACCTGGTTAAAACTACTTCACGAAACAAGTGCTCTGTTTGTCACTTCAATACGGGAAAAACAAAAGCAAGAAAATAATCATAGAAACATAAGTGTCGAAAGGTTGAAACAACAGTCACAAAACTGAGCGAGCGGGTCACATTGGCCTGATCCACAAAAGAGCAACATTTTGGGGAGTGTGTCAAGGCTGGAGGCAGCTGGTTGTTCAGTGGAAGTTGTTGAGAACCTGAGTGGAAGAGGCCGCCCACACAATAAACTGTCAACAGATAAAAGTTTCATGGGCAAAGGCCGCACAGGTTCTTATAATGTGTTTATCTCGTTTGATTGTATATGAGAGTTTTTTTTTTAATTTATTTTGCTTTGTTGATTTTGTTCTGATATAATTATTTTTGTTATGAATTCATCAATTCATGCATTCATGTTATGTGTTAACCATAGCAGCTCCAGTTACACCAAGGTTTGAAGTAAAGAGATGAAGCTGGACAACCGCCAAGTATTGTTCATGATGGAAATCATTACGCAAAACTATCCGTCTCAGAGACGGCTGTTGAACTTCAGACCATCCTCCTCGCATAGTCTGGCTTCTAGTCTAGGGAGTTTTCGATGAATTTATAAAAAGGTCAAGATCGTCTGCTCCTGATTTTTCCACATTGTATGTGATATTTGTATTGGTTTAATTCATGAATAAATCTTGAATTAACCCAAATCATCGAACTATGAGATTTTATATTGACTTTATTTGCTAGAATTTTTTGTAACTTTAGTAGATAAAACTAGCCGATTAATTGACGATATGCTAGCAGCTGAGAGGTAAGACCTCGGACCAAGATGAAATAGAAGAAAAGCCAGATTTGCCTCATCCGCTGTTTGTCTTAGAGAAGCCACCCGGCTGCTGAATCAAGTTGTATGACATGAACAAATAGACCCACAATAGAAACTTTTAGCTTAACATTTCCGAATAATTTCAAGGCACACATTATCAGATAGACAAAAGGAAGGTGAAGTATAGAAGTTATAATTATTACTGATATCACTGATTAGGGTATTTCTTCTTGTGTCTGTTTGAAATAGCATGTATTGTTTGAGAGAATACACCCAAAGGATTCTAGATGGCAAAATCCCCCCCAGTGATTCTAGAGTACTGAACCGGATCCATTTACTTCATAGTACATTTGTAACTCCTGGCTTTGATTTATGGGTATAAGACTCTTAGAAGACTTAGGAGACGTGAAACATTTTAATCCACTATAAAATGAATTTCATAAAATCGTATTTGAGATTCTCTCTGTTTTTTACATTCCACCTAACTCCACCCCCCTCCCGATCCCCTATCCAAGCTATATCTCTGTTCCTCTGTTTTATTTCACATTTTCTGTCTGTTTTATTTTCTTTTTTTTTCTCCCTCCCTTCGTCCCTTTCCTTCCATCTTTATTTATCTCTCTCTCTTCTTCCTTTCTCTCTCAGTCCATTTATCTTTTTTTATCTATCTTTCACTCTATTTAGCTTCTTATTTCCCTCCTTAGATATTTTCGTCCTTCTCTATCTATATCTCTTTATTCCTGATTGCATTTGAATTAACTTTCTATATCTCGGAAGGCGGTTCCGGGTCTTTGTGTCTCTCCATTTTCCTCTCTCTCTTACTCTCTCTCTCTCTCTCTCTCTCTCTCTCTCTCGCTCTCTCTCTCTCCTTTTCCCTCACTCTCTATCTCTCTCTCTCTCCCACTTACTTTTCCTTCTTCTTCTTCTTCTTCTTCTTCTTCTTCTTCTTCTTCTTCTTCTTCTTCTTCTTCTTCTTCTTCTTCTTCTTCTTCTTCTTCTTCTTCTTCTTCTTCTTCTTCTTCTTCTTCTTCTTCTTCTTCTTCTTCTTCTTCTTCTTCTTCTTCTTCTTCTTCTTCTTCTTCTTCTTCTTCTTCTTCTTCTTCTTCTTCTTCTTCTTCTTCTTCTTCTTCTTCTTCTTCTTCTTCTTCTTCTTCTTCTTCTTCTTCTTCTTCTTCTTCTTCTTCTTCTTCTTCTTCTTCTTCTTCTTCTTCTTCTTCTTCTTCTTCTTCTTCTTCTTCTTCTTCTTCTTCTTCTTCTTCTTCTTCTTCTTCTTCTTCTTCTTCTTCTTCTTCTTCTTCTTCTTCTTCTTCTTCTTCTTCTTCTTCTTCTTCTTCTTCTTCTTCTTCTTCTTCTTCTTCTTCTTCTTCTTCTTCTTCTTCTTCTTCTTCTTCTTCTTCTTCTTCTTCTTCTTCTTCTTCTTCTTCTTCTTCTTCTTCTTCTTCTTCTTCTTCTTCTTCTTCTTCTTCTTCTTCTTCTTCTTCTTCTTCTTCTTCTTCTTCTTCTTCTTCTTCTTCTTCTTCTTCTTCTTCTCCTTCTTCTCCTTCTATGCTGCATTAAGTAGTGAACATAACTTTCGATTCCATGTATGAATCTCAGAATCTCAAACTGCAGTAGACCTGCTGTTACAGAGCGGACTCCCCGTCAACTGTCAACTTTGTCAAGCAAGGCCTGGTAAAGAACAACAGTTCCCAGACAACCGCAGAGCTTGGCTGGTGGGATGAAATGCCAAGGTTGCCCGTGACTAGTTTGGAACCTTCTGAAATATTTTATTGTCTGGATGAAAAAAAAAAGAAAACAAAGAGCAAAAAAAAAAAAAAAACAGGCCTTGAGCAATACATTTAAATGTCAACAAGGCATGTTTTTATTGCCTAATTTGATCAGATGGTTGTGCTGAAAGCGCGCTTGGTCGAAAATATTTCAGCTTCAACAGATAACAGTGTTATGGTTGCTCTTGTTGTTATTCTTAGGCGCTGTAGGTCCGTCTACAGGAAATTCGTTAAAAGCTCTCTATGAACACTCAATGATGTAATTAAGGAAATAAGAAACAAAACAAAAATGAGAATTCTTTAAAAGCAATAATATAAACACCGATAAATAAGTGGTAAAAGTAGTCTCAGTAGTAGAAGAATTAGTAGTAGTATTAGTAGTAGTCGTAGTAGTAGTAGTAGTAGTAGTAGTAGTAGTAGTAGTAGTAGTAGTAGTAGTAGTAGTAGTAGTAGTAGTAGTAGTAGTAGTAGTAGTAGTAGTCGCAGTAGTAGTAGTAGTAGTAGTAGTAGTAGTAGTAGTAGTAGTAGTAGTAGTAGTAGTAGTAGTAGTAGTCGCAGTAGTAGTAGTAGTAGTAGTAGTAGTAGTAGTAGTAGTAGTAGTAGTAGTAGTAGTAGTAGTAGTAGTAGTAGTAGTAGCAGCAGCAGCAGCAGCAGCAGCAGCAGCAGTGACAACAGCAGCAATAAACGTTATATTCGTATTTAACGATGGCGTGGTGGGAAGAATTTTAGCTTTAAGGTTCTTTTTTGAAATTTTTGGAGTTTGTATTGTAGAAAACAAAGTACTATCCTCTGTTGTACATTGATGTAATAACGAAGGTGGGATTGTTTTCATTTAGAAATCTCTCAGACGCACACAGTTCTAGAAGTTTTTAAATTATGCTCTAACGGTAATGCTTAATTCATACAGTATCAGCAAAGAGGCGCATGCTCTATTTATTTTTCGTTGGTTTGTTTTTTAAACTGCATATAGAACAACTTCATAATGAATGGATTAAAAAAAAAACTATTTCTACTGCAATTCTTTTGTTTCTGAGTCCTAAGTTTATAGTTTCGTGAAAAGAATGGATTCGTAATTTGTTTAACATTCTAATGTCTTGACAAATTAGAAAAAAAATTGTTTGTTTTTATTATAGGGTCATGGTATGCTTTTCTGCCTCTTTTGCTATAAAGCAGCCTGAGCGCAAGTTAACTGCAAACTGGCTGTTTTAAAGAAGCAGGTTCCATAACAAAACTTATGAAGTAAGAAGAAAAAATTTGCATCTGAAAAAAAATAGTACTTGTTACGTATTTCCATAAATTCTTTTTTGGATATCTAGGATTTAGTAATAAAAAATCAGAGAGGGATTTTTAAGGTCCGTGGACAAGTCCAAACAGCACAGCGAGACAGAACGTAGACTAAAATAGAAGTCTGTCTAGACGGTTGTACTTCTAGTAAAGTCCACAGGTCTGGGTAAGATCCGCGCCGCTCCTAATTATTGTGTGCCGCTCTATTGAATTGTAGAATGTAAATGTGCTAAGAGTATTATAGAAATCGTTATTGCTCTGTCTTCATACTCCTAGACTGGAGTCTGCGGGGATGAGTAAAGGAATAAAATTAATAAAGTCGGCGTAAAACTAAAGCAAAATGGACGAAAACAGAAGACAGACAATTATTGATAATAAATAAATGGGGTTTTAAAGAAATAAAACCGAGAGCCGATCAGGAGAAAAAGTCTTTCTGACTTTCTGTCTCTCTCTCACTGTCTTGTGGGTCTATCTCTGTCTTTCTACTTCTAGAGAAAGACTTCTGTCTTTTCCCCTCATCTTCATTAACCCCTAAAGATAGAACTGAAATTGGAAGATGAACTGATTAATAGTCTTCTACTCTGACTCTCGTATTGCAGTATTCTTAACGAGAGAAAAGTCTTCTTTTATTTTTAATTGTACTTTTGTATAGTAAAAATCTGATTTTCTTTCCAACATCGAATCGCCTACACAAACGTAAGGCTATTTATGGACTGGTTTTACCTTATAGGGTAGTTACCAAACCAATAGTTGAAGCATTCAATTCAGCCCTACTAATATATTATATATTTACAACCATTTTTTTTTTGCCGATAGCTACGCCAGACTATCACACTGCATACCTGAAGCCCAGACTTAATGTTGGTTTCCATTAATTTGCCGATTCAAGATTAAAATCCCACAGTGTGAATAGGCTGTGGTCAATACAAAGTTTATTACTATACCCTTCAATAAAATATTTGAAAAGGAATCCTATTTGATGAACAGGTACAACGACAGGGATGGCGACTATTTATGCAAGATATTTACAAACATGCTTTTTATTCTTAACTTCTAATTATTTTTGTATTACGTTGTGTTAGCTTTAATCACTGACCCTCTCCACTGATCACCATGTCTGTCACGATAACAGTGCTCCACGAAAGTTTTGTCTATTTTAACGCAAGCAACTGGTGTCACAATTCTGACAACTCTTGAAATAGATTTTTGGTTGGAAAAAGCAAATATCACGAAAAAAAAAAAAAGAAAGAAAAAAAATCACATTCCAATTCCAAAATAGGTGCATCTCCTTGTCCCGAGACTCGGGGCCATCCTAGGGATTCTTATTCATGACAGATTATCGATCTGAATAATGCAGGCGCCACTACGGGCTTTTATTCATTTTCTTTGTTTAAATGGACAAGCGGCTCTCAATCCTAAATATTTAAATTTGAGCGCTGCTTTTTTTTGGCACCAAGTCTCATAGGCTTTCAAAGGAAATCTTTTTGTCTATCGGCATCTAGCCAGCAAAGCGATTGATGCAATTTTCTAAAAGCTCAGACAATTGAATATTTTCAAAAGAGAAAATTCAACGAAAAACAAAAAAGAAGAAAAATTGAGGTTTCCTGAAGTTTCGGGGACGTTGACCCTGTCTTGTAGCCAAAATGTCTGGATTTTTTTTTCCTTCTTTTTTTAAAAGGATTTTTTTCCTTTTGCATCCTCAGTGAAACCTTTATAGGGTTTATCATTAGCTTTGGACTGCAAACTTTTAGTAGCAAATTTCTTGCTTATTTATTTAAGACTCTTTAGTTCCCCATTTCCCACCTTAACTCTTTTTGTCTCTTTCTCTCTCTCTCTCTCTCTCTCTCTCTCTCTCTCTCTCTCTCTTTCTCTCTCTCTCTCTCTTCCTCTCGTTCTCTCTCTCTCTCTCTCTCTCTCTCTCTCTCTATATATATATATATATATATATATATATATATATATATATATATATATATATATATATTTCTGATTGCATTTCTATTTACCTTCTATAACTCGGATTTGGATGCGTGTCTCTGCGGAACTCCCTCCCCTCTCTCCCTGTCTCTCAGTCTGGATGTCTACTTATTATCTTCTCCTTCTTCTTCTTCTTCTTCTTCTTCTTCTTCTTCTTCTTCTTCTTCTTCTTCTTCTTCTTCTTCTTCTTCTTCTTCTTCTTCTTCTTCTTCTTCTTCTTCTTCTTCTTCTTCTTCTTCTTCTTCTTTTTCTTCTTCTTCTTCTTCTCCTTCTCCTCCTCCTCCTCCTCCTCCTCCTCTTATCTTCTCCTTCTTCTTTTTCTTCTTCTTCTTCTTCTTCTTCTTCTTCTTCTTCTTCTTCTTCTTCTTCTTCTTCTTCTTCTTCTTCTTCTTCTTCTTCTTCTTCTTCTTCTTCTTCTTCTTCTTCTTCTTCTTCTTCTTCGTCTTTAAAGCATCAACAATTAAACATAACTTTCGATTACGTGTGTAAATCTCAGAATCTCAGTGTGTGGTAGATCTGCTGTAGAGCGGAGTCCCTGTCAACAGTTTACTGTCAAGCCAGGCCTGGTACAAGACAACAATTCCCAGACCACCATAAAGTTCGGCCAGTGGGATGAAATGCCAAGGTTACCGGTGACTAATTTGGATCGGTCTGAAATATTTTATTGTCTGGATGAAAAAAAAAATGAAAGCAAAGAGCTAAAAAAGGGCATTGCTCAAGGCCTTTAAATGTCAACAAGGCATGGTTTCTATCTCTAATTTGATCGGATGGTTGTGGTTAAAGCGTGGTTGGTCGAAATGATTTCAGTTTTAACAGATATCGTTTCTGTGGTTATTGTTGTTGTAGATCAGTCTACACGCAATCCTTTTAAAACTCCCCCATAACAGTCAATGATGTAAGGTACGAAATAACGAACAACAAAAAGTATAACAATGATAATTATGGATAACGATAACAAAAAGTATAATAGAAGTAGCATTTCTTCTTTTTCTTCTTGTTTTTTTTTTATTTTTTAATATTTTCCCGCATAAAGCCATCCATAACGGCAAAACCATATTACAATGAGTTTGCTTGAAAGCCTCAGTTATGGGGAAATGTTGTAATTTTCACAGACGATGTAAACCGAAACCTCACAGACCAGTGCAAAGACATTGAGATGGAGACTAGTTTTTACAATGTTCTGAATATGAATACGGACGGCGCCGGGCATGCAATCGCGCGATCTGATTCGTCTTAGCTCGACAAGATCTACTCACAAAACATTATACGTGGATTCCTGCTCCAAGATTAGCATACATTAGCCCAAAATGTGTCTGTTTCCGTATTCATGACAAGGGCGAGGGGTAACGGGGTCTCGAGACAAGCTCGCTGCTACTGGAACAAAAAATAACTTCGTTCCAAGAGTATGTAGATCCTATTGCTTTTTTTCGTTGAAGTGCTCACGTTTTAAAAGATCAATAGATAAAGAATGGTTTATGGAGCTATAGGTATTCAGATTATAGACATGGTCACAGAAGTTGCACTCCCCCAAAAATATGATCGGAACAAAAAAGCATAGGGAGAAAAGCAATGCAGATACAACACTAACCATCACGAAGGTTTGTAGCAATATAGAGACGGTCGAATATATGGATAAATCAGTACAAATAGAAGGACAAATAGCAGTATAATTATACAAAAAGATTATGTGAGATAAGTATAAAAAGATAAGGACAAACTTAACATGGCTGTCATAGTGAACAGAGTTTCTCACTAAACTTGAGCTTCCCATAACCCTTTAGTTTACATATTTCAGTGTCAAAACTTGAGCTTCCCATAACCCTTTAGTTTACATATTTCAGTGTCAAAACTTGAGCTTCCCATAACCCTTTAGTTTACATATTTCAGTGTCAAAACTTGAGCTTTCCCTAACCCTTTAGTTTACATATTTCAGTGTCAAAACTTGAGCTCCCCATAACCCTTTAGTTTACATATTTCAGTGTCAAAACTTGAGCTTCCCATAACCCTTTAGTTTACATATTTCAGTGTCAAAACTTGAGCTTCCCATAACCCTTTAGTTTACATATTTCTGTGTCAAAACTTGAGCTTCCCATAACCCTTTAGTTTACATATTTCAGTGTCAAAACTTGAGCTTCCCATAACCCTTTAGTTTACATATTTCAGTGTCAAAACTTGAGCTTCCCATAACCCTTTAGTTTACATATTTCAGTGTCAAAACTCGACAGAGGGAAGGTAAGAGACGCACCCACAAGCACTTCCATACACACTCAGTCGAGAGCGGAAGAAAAAACGCATTACTTCATGTAGAGAAAGACAGCTGGAGTTCGAAACTTTGATAGAAAGAAAGAAATAGAAACGGAGAGAGAGAGAGAGAGAGAGAGAGAGAGAGAGAGAGAGAGAGAGAGAGAGAGAGAGAGAGAGAGAGAGAGAGAGAAAGACAGAGAGAGTTACAATCAGACAGACAGACACACGGAAAGCGAGGTAAGAAAATATATACTCAGCATGAAATAAAAAAAAAGTGACCGACGAGATAGAAAGACCGAGAGAAAAAGAGTGTGAGGGAGTTAGAGAAAGAGAGAGAGAGACAGACAGAGAGACAGACAGACAGACAGTCAGACAGAGACGCAGAGACAGAGAGAGCTACAGAGGGAAGATCCACAATAATAGCCTCAATCAAAGGTTATTCACTCTCTCTATATAATTGTTATTCGCACTAACCAATTACTGATCGCTGAATTATAGGCTTAGACCCGGTAAACCGTGGCTAGGGTCAGGTTCCATCTACATTGCCAATAACCAGGGGTTAGCACAGGTCAATAGCCTGTAAATCTCTGTTTGGTAAGGGCAAGGTAGGATATAATTGCCCATGACATTATGCATCAAAACACTACACATTTTAAATCACTAATGCAATTACTTTCACCAATAGATATACTATCACTATTGCTGCAGCTACTACTACTACTACTACTACTACTACTACTACTACTACTACTACTACTACTACTACTACTACTACTACTACTACTACTACTACTACTACTACTACTACTACTACTACTACTACTACTACTACTACTACTACTACTACTACTACTACTACTACTACTACTACTACTGCTGCTGCTGCTGCTGTTACTACTACTACTACCAGTACTACTATTGCTACTGCCTCAACAGTGCTTACCTTACTTTCTAGTATTAATTAACCTTCAACTCCTCCCACTTGTAATAATGTTGCTTGATATACTGCTACTGCTGCTCTTGCTACGACTCGGTTTTGCAGTAACACTCATGTTTGTTTACATCTTTAATTAATCATTTTAATTGTAATTAGTAACAAATTTTTTAAACTGACTTTCGCCCCCAAACTATTTCTTGGCACTTGTTTCTCCCAGCCCGATGTTCATTCGCTTTCTATTTGTTTACTCTTACATACTGATTCCGTTGAGACACATTTCGTTGATATTGTGTTGGATTTGCTGATAGCCTCCAGGTACTAGAGCGTGGATGGATGTTGAATAAGGAAAGACCGAGATCTAGAATCTAGGCATATTGCTTTCATAGACAAGAGAATGTCCGACTTCTTAGTAATGTCCTCTTTAATAACCTTCCTCTCTCTCTCTCTCTCTCTCTCTCTCTCTCTCTCTCTCTCTCTCTCTCTCTCTCTCTCTCTCTCTCTCTCTCTCTCTCTCTCTCTCTCTCTCTCTCTCTCTCTCTCTCTCTCTCTCTCTCTCTCTCTCTCTCTCTCTTTCTCTCCCCTCTCTGTGTGTCTCTGTTTCATCATTTTTTCATCTCTCCTGATATCTTGGAAACATTCCTTTTGCAACGCTCTAATCCATTTCTTTCATTTCTCCACTTATGATGTTCACCACCTGTTTCAGTTACTTTTCGCCTTCTCTCATCTCCCTATCTCTCATGCTCCTTTTTGATCAAACCTGAATCTTCAAATAGAATAGAGCCCTGAACGAGCTCTTCATGTTCAAGGCAATCGCGCTCGATGTCCTTGATTGAGAAAACTGGGGGTCGGTGGGGGTGAGATAGATTTGATAACGCAGAGATTTGGCTTGTCTACTTTTGGTGCTTCTATCGAAGTGTGCTTACAATATCTAGACCTTTCCCGCAATGATACATTGAATAAAAAGAAAAGCGTCAAACAAAGAAAAAAAGTTAATAAAGAAGAAAAAAAAATTGAAACAAAACTAACAACAAACTGGTGCCAGAGACAAAAACAAATATTGGAAGAAATCACCCAAAACGCTCCCCTACTGGAGAGGAGAGTGAAAGTGTACAGAGGAGAGCTTTCATTCTGCTAGCATCTGTCACTTGACAAACGGTTTGATCCAAACTGTGCTAGAGGAACGGTGCACGCGCTATCTTCTACATTGATGTGAAATTCATGCTTGCTTTTCAAGGTCAAACCTAGACAGGTTTGGAGTGTCTTGCGTGGGAGGTCGAGGAGTTTAACCAACATTTCACTCTAAGAGAGAGAGAGAGAGAGAGAGAGAGAGAGAGAAAGACAGAGAGAGACAGAGACAGAGACAGAGAGAAAGACAGAGAGAGACAGAGACAGAGACAGAGAGAGAGAGAGAGAGAGAGAGAGAGAGAGAGAGAGAAAGACAGAGAGAAAGACAGAGAGAGACAGAGACAGAGACAGAGACAGACAGACAGACAGACAGAGAGAGGCAGAGTTCTGATAGTTCGTTTTGGGAGTTGTCTGAATTCTTTTTCATTCAAAAGTCTGATGAAATGAATAATTATAAAACAAAATGCCTTTAAACATCTGGATCATACACATCCTTAAGGTCTTTAGTACTAGTGGTGGTTCTTACTTCTTTCAGCTGTTCTCTCTCTCTTGAGACTTGAATTAAACGGGGAAAATAATCAAACTAAATACGATTAAAAAAATAATATTCCTTATATTATGTTATAACTCTAGACCAACTAATTTGGATTGTGGGCTGTATCACGTAGGTTTTACAGTCACTAGCGATGATGTTTCAAGGGATAGTAAGAATTTCATGCTATGATAGAATGAGTACAACTTATCTTGGGATCTGAAGGGACAAAGCTATCATAGAGAGAGGATGATGTGCTAACAAAAGAAACGATCAGCTAGGCATGCATTGGTGCTGGTTAGTCGTTTGCTGTAGGTTTTGTCTCTAGACTCGAAAATGCTTATCCATAATTTGCAACTCCCAAATGAGATGAGCAGATATTTTGTTTCACACAAGCTCAAGCAAACAGTGGCAGAGATATTAAGCTGATTGAATTTATTTTGTTTTCAAAGTTGAAGAAGCAGCAAAACAACCAACCAGTCGAACATAAAGACAGAGTAGCCTGGAGGCGTTTAAGATGGTGAGAGGGGTTTAAAAAGGAGCGGAGCAGCTGATACAAGGAGAAGCTGCCGCTGAGAAAGAAAGAGAGAAACAGAGACAGAGACAGAGACAGACAGACAGACAGACAGAGAGGGAGAGAGAGAGAGAGAGAGAGAGAGAGAGAGAGAGAGAGAGACAGAGAGACACAGAGACACAGAGACACAGAGAGAGAGAAAGTGAGAGAAGAAAAAGAGAGAGATAGAGATACATAGATAAAAAGAGAGAGAGAGAGAAAAAAAAAGAGAGAGAGAGATAGAGATAAATAGATAGAGAGATAGAGAGAAAGAGAGAGAGATAGAGAGAGAGAGAGAGAGAGCATCTCCCACATGATCAACGAGTTAAAGCGAACACTGTTTATCATGGAGAGAGAAGCACCTGTCCTTTCTCTAGGCCAACTGGTGATTGATGAAACTGTCGTGATAGCAATGTGAGAGGACAATGTCAATTATCTCTACAATGCTAATCATGAATTGCAATATTTTTATACCAAACCTGAAACTAACGCTTTATATTGCCATAACCTTTTTTGGACATAAAAGTATAAGTATAATTATAACTTGAATCTAACACAGATTGTGTAGTCCAGTCCATTCTTAACGTGTTACAATGTCTCAAAGTTGTCACTCGGAAAGCCATGGAACGCGAAAGTTTTCACAGAAACCGAAAAAAAAAATGCTTTTAAAAGCAAGAAGACTAGAGTGCTTGGTCGCATCAGGATTTGAATGTCTGTCGAAAAACATTGCTCCCTCCAACACCCTCGTTCACCCCATTTTATTCTCTACCATGTTACCTTTTCTTCGATGACCCTGTTTCCAAAGTTATATTTAATACTTTTTTTTTCAATGCGGAAGAAGAGGTTTTTTTAAATATTCATTGGGTCTTTCTTCGGATCCGCATTCCGAATGAATCACATCGCATCATTTAGAATATCCTTGTGTACAGAAGCACACCTGAGTCCACATAGCTTGGCTGCACAGTTTTAATTTATTTTCCTATTCTGCGAACATCTTGACACCGCAGGGCGGCAGCCACACCCCTGCAGCAGCTTGTATTACAGAGATCCATACAAACTTTCGTCCACTCACCTTTCTAGGATTTACTAACTTCGATTTTCGCTGTCGGGCACGTGTGACCAATCGCGCCCACTTTTGTCGGCGGTTGCAAAGCGTACTTTAGTCCAGCTCTTAATTGTTTCAACTTTTTTTTTATTTCAATTCGGGATTCCACCTACCAAGTCTCACCGATAAATCTACGGTCCAGATTGGTGAAGGTCGCTCTGAACATGTTGACCGACTGGGCGGTTGAGCAATGTGATGCTAGAATCAGCGGCCTGGGGTTTTCCACAGCCCTGTCTCGCTCATCAAGTTGCAGTCTGTGACTCTGTCCTGGCGAGCTTCACGGACAGAGGGGCTTGTGTTTTCCACAGCTCTGTCTCGCTCATCAAGGTGGCAGTCTGTGACTCTGTCCTGGCGAGCATCACGGACAGAGGGGCTTGTGTTTTCTTGCGGATGGCGGGAACGATTTTCATGCTCATGGCCAGGATGATGGTAAAGTAAGGATGATAATCATTATTACAACTCATGGTATTATCATCATTGATGAGGAAGGTGATGATGGCTGACTAGATGTTGAAAATTGATTGATGAGATGAAAATAGTGGTTATGTAATGAAAAAAATAAAGTCCTAGATGATCATGATGGCAACGGTAAAGAAACTAACGATTAAGATTATGACGGCAATCGCGTTACTACCGGTACCACAATACACGACTGCAGGTAATAAAAATCTCTAGTTGGTAAACGTTTCACCTTATCAGCATTACAGACAGGAATCTTCGATGAATAGAAAAGACAGAACATCTGGCACACATTCTCAGGTACGAGATGAAGTGAATTTGAGATGAAACGTCGAAAAAAATAATGGGCTGAAATTGTGCAGGTTTGATCACGCTGTCCTTAAAGTGTATGCGATTGCGTTGCATTTCTTGAGGCCAGCTTTATTTCACTAAAGCTTCCATTCTAAACAGATCAAATCATATAGCTGAGTGGGACAAAAAGATTATTCTCTAACCTTACAGATCTGATAGTCACATCGTATTTTTTTTGTAATCGCTCTCTGTCTATGTAAACAATCAAAAAATTGAAAGTTGACCAGCCAGCCACGCTCTCAGCGGAGATATACTCCATCCCATTCCGGGCCGCGGTTCTCCAAACAACAGAGCCGACCTGGACGAGGCAAATACTGTAAGAGCGCGTACATCGGCCCAGGCCAGGCTGTCTGTTTTGGGTGGCACTGGGGCGAGGGCGCATTGATTTCCGATAGCCCTGTCTCAGCTTCCTCGGGCCAGCCAGACGCGTTCCTTCTGGTGTTTGCTTGGCAGGTCAGAATGTTCATCTGGGAGGTGGTGTGTCTGTGTCTGTGTGTGTAGAGGGAGACAGAGAGAGAGAGAGAGGAGAGGAGAAGAGAGAAAGAAAGAGAAAGAGAGAGAGAGAGAGAGAGAGAGAGAGAGAGAGAGAGAGAGAGAGAGAGACTCCAGGCAGTGGAAATTAAAAATAAGTTCGATCGAAGGATGTAAGTGAACCATAGCTTTGAGGAAAAGAGAGAGAGAGAGAGAGAGAGAGAGAGAGAGAGAGAGAGAGAGAGAGAGAGAGAGAGAGAGAGAGAGAGACAGACAGACAGACAGACAGACAGACAGACAGACAGACAGATAGACAGAAAGTAGAAACAGAAACAGACAGGGAGTGAGAGAGAGAGAGAGAGAGAGAGAGAGAGAGAGAGAGAGAGAGAGAGAGAGAGAGAGAGAGAGAGAGAGAGAGAGAGAGAGAGAGAAAACATTTAATGCAACAGAGGCAGGCATCCATCTTTTAATAAAGTGAAAAGAAAGAAAAAAAAGCCCAACAAAGTATGAGGCAGCACCAGTTGTCGCCCCCGGGCCTGCAGGTTTCACCTGATCGTGTTGATATCACGAGGCGGAGAGAAATACTGAGACATCCAGTCGATATCCGTGGAATCTGTCAGCAATTTCACCACGAAGCGTTTCACATGTCTTTTTTATGCAGAAAATACATTAATTTAATAAATATTTTAAAACAGTGTTGCTAGATAATTTTATTAATAGAGCTTGATTCGACAGTTAAAAGCAAATATCGTTTTGTTTGTTTAGATACCGTGTAATGCTATTAATAAAGGGATAAACATTATGGCTTGAAATAAGAAAAATAAAACTAAGGTTGATCAAGCGGTCTAAGAATTCTCTATGAACAAATAAGTTGTCTTCAGAGCCAATTGTCACAAAATAGTTCAAACTAACAAACAGCATGCAGTGTACGAAGGCGAGGGGTGTAAATCAAGATGGATTTCTCCTTGCCCCTTTCTGTACTGTGCTAATGTTTCGCCTGTTTGTTCCTTGCGGTGTTTGAAACATAAGGCGCACAAGAAATTCGGACCTTGATTTGACAAATAAAGTTTTGATGATGATAAACAGCTTCATCATCTTTAGAATGACCCTGGAGGTTGTAAGTTCATTCTAGAGGGTCCTTTGACCGGTGTGTTTGCTGATGTTGTTACAGATGAAAGCTGTTGATCCCAGCACTTGTTGCGGTTTCTGACGTTCCGTCACTGGTGGGTGAAGAGCGGTGGAGGCGTCGCTCCACGGAGAGACTAAAGACTGCGCTGTTTCCGTGGTTGAGTGAAACAACAATGGGAGATAACCACTTGAACTTCTTAATCTGTCACTGAGGATTAATTTATAGAGAGTTGAACAAAGTGAGAACAAATATAAAGAGAACGAAAAAAAAAAAAAACAAGGAAAAGAGAGAAGGTGGAATCGATAAATAATATTAGTTCAATGAAGATGAAAACAAAAATTTTTAAAAAATATAAAGTACATACGAATGAAAATTAAAAATTAAAAACTAAAAAACAAAAAAGCTAACAAGAGAAAGAGAGCGGGAGGGGTTGTGAGGAGGTCTATTTTTAACCTCGCAGCATCAGGTGTCTCCAGCTGTGGTGAGCAGTAGGAACGGTAGAACTGTATGTTCTTGTTTAACTCACGTGCAGCTACAGAGCGCGTGATTCTACAGTCAGCTTTAGCGTCTGGCTTGCGATAGATTTGTTTCTCATAACGTCCTCTGAAGTAGCTCCCCACCCCCCCCTTTTTTTTTTTTCATTCCGTCCTCAGTTAACCGCTGACAACCACACACACACAGACACACACAACCACACCTAATGGGCGGCATCGATCTGTAGAGTTGTTTCTGGAACTGCGATGCTGAAGATCTCGTCTACACCCAACCAGGTCATGATTCAAAACAGCAGTCTCTCACTCATCAGACAACCTGGAACTGCGCAGTAAGAGGCGCTACAGCATCTTACACCTCTGCCACGGGGCTGACTAACCTCCTCGGTCGGTTCCCTTCTGTTATTATTTCTATTTTTGTCACCCTCCCCTCTTACATTAATCATCGTTTTGAATCATTAAAATCCTCCATTCCTCTCGAGTTGGTAGCTCTCCATTCCCTGTTCTTTTCTTCTATCTCTCTGTTTCTATCTATCTATCTATCTATCTATCTATCTATCTATCTATCTATCTATCTATCTATCTATCTATCTATCTATCTATCTATCTATCTATTTATTTATCTATTTATTTATTTTCTCTCTCACACACACACACTCACTCTCTTTCTCTCTCCCTCTCTATTTTCAGTCATCATATTTATTTTATCATCCTTTCTCTTTACACTTTGGTTCATTCGTATTCTCCAGTTTCTGTCAGTATTCCAGTGCGACTTCGATTTTCCGCTCTCCATCCCCCCACCTCTCTCTCTCTCTCACACACACACACTCACTCTCTTTCTCTCTCTCTCTCTCTCTCTCTCTCTCTCTCTCTCTCTCTCTCTCTCTTTCTCTCTCTCTCTCTCTCTCCCTCTTGCTTTCTTTGTCTTTCTTTCTCTCTCTCTCTATTTTCAGTCATCGTATTTATTTCATCATCCTTTCTCTTTACACTTTGGTTCATTTGTATTCTCCATTTTCTGTCAGTATTCCAGTGCGACTTCGATTTTCCGCTCTCCATCCCCCCACCTCTCTCTCTCTCTCACACACACACACACACACACACTCTCAGTGTCGTTCCTCCTCAAACACATAATGATTTATGTTTCTTTATGGTCATAAAAAGTCAAATATTGAAAAGTAGGGCAGTAAGTTCTAAGTCTTCTTTTTCCTTGTCGATCTTTTCGATCTTGTCGATCACCTTGTAGTAACAAGTTTCTTAAGAAGCAAAACGAATGGGCAACTCAACTTTACACCTGTTTCTTTTTAGTAGTTCAAAACTTCTGAACCTACAAGCAGCAAATTATCTGAAATAATGAAGTTAAAATGCTTCCTCAGACTATTAAAAACGAAAGAAGAAGAAAAAAAAACAAGATAAGTGTTTAGGTGGTACTCTAGCTATTTCATTTATTGCTGAAGATCGAGTGTGAGCAACAGAGCAGAAAAAAAATATGATAAGATAAAACAGGGAGCAAAAGGCACATAAATAGACGAACATGCCTGTAAATATGCTTATGATCCCCCCCCTCTCTCTCTCTGTCTCTCTCTCTCTCTGTCTCTCTCTCTCTCTCTCTCTCTCTATATATATATATATATATATATATATATATATATATATATATACACACACATTTTGCCTTGTCATAAAATCATACTACGCTACTTATGCCTGAAGGTTATGTTTACCATCAGATTTAATCTTCGATGTCTTTGCAGGTCACGGCTTCCAGATTTCAAACATAACTATTGTTATTACTGTTACTGTATCACTACAACTCTAGCTTTCTACTAAAATCACTACTACTAATTACTACTGCTGCTACGACTGCTGCTCCTGCTACTACTACTACTACTACTACTACTACTACAACTACTACTACTACTACTACTACTACTACTACTACTACTACTACTACTACTACTACTACTACTACTACTACTACTACTACTACTACTACTATTACAACTGATTCTACCACAACTACTGCGACCACGACGATTATTTCTTTCATCGTTTATTCCGTTCTTTTATAATCTCACTGCAGCCATTACTGCTACATTTTCAGCAGACTCTATTTTCAAAGGAGTTAAATATTGTGTGCTGAATTTGAATAAGATAAAAGGCATGAAACTATTTTCCTCGTTAGAAACAAAAATGTTTGTATAATGAAAATATCATGAAACATTAGAAATAATATAGGCGTATAACTATTTTTCTCGTAAGACACAAAAATGTCTGTATCATGAAAATATCATGAAACATTCGAAAAAAGAAAATTTAGAAATATTATTTCTAATGTTTCATAATTTTCATTATGCAAACATTCTTGTTTCTTACGAGGAAAATAGTGTTATGCCTTTTATCTTTTTCAAATCTCTCACACAATAATTAACATACTCTTTATGTAACCAACATGAAATTATAGAGTAATAACTATAATCTTTGTGTTAAAATGTCAAGTCTTTTTAATTTTTCTCTTGGTGCAGACAGATTGAAGTAATAATCTTAATATTAAGCTTTGCCAGCATTCGTCTCTGTGCTATTACACGGATAACACTTAATTCCCTGATAATTTCTATGCTCAATAGACCGCTCATGTTTTCAATTCAAATCATTTTAAATGGTTTGGTTTACAAAAAAAAAAAAATAGTTTTACGAGTAGAGTTTAAATCTGATCCGAATCAATACAAAAAAAACAAAGGCTTATTAATATTTTTGTTGATAATATTGAACGTATGAACGTCACACTTGTATTTTTTTTACTCAAAAAGATAACATACCACAAAAATCGGGATATTTCACCTGCTTCTTAATTATTATTATTTTTATTTTTTTATTTTTTATTTAATCTAAATGAAAACAGACTTTGGGTCCATGTTTACTTTTTGCTTTATCTGCACATAACTGGAAGTTACAGGTTTATTTGAAATCGCTTTTATTTGAAATATCATCAATTAAAACAGCTTGTTATCTAATAACTAACAGTTTCTGTAGTTTCCGCCATTCCATATTTATTTGGTGGGAAAAATGGAAAAAAAACAACAACAGAACACTGCGTGTTTTGAGACCGGTTAAAACAGACACAGAATGCGCAATTGCAGATATGAAGTTTGGCATTTTAATTTCATATAATTTTAAATAATATGAATTAGTGTTGTTTGAGTCTGCATTCCTTTAGAAGAAAGTTATGTGCACTGTGAATTGAGGCTGCTGCCAGGGGTTAATGTAACCAGGCACATGTTCCAGGCCTGATGCCCGCAAGGTTGGAGTTTTGTCTGCAACTGCAGTAACCTGCCACCAAACCACGCTAACCATGCTGCTGCAGTAACCTGCCACCAAACCACGCTAACCATGCTGCTGCAGTAACCTGCCACCAAACCACGCTAACCATGCTGCTGCAGTAACCTGCCACCAAACCACGCTAACCATGCTGCTGCAGTAACCTGCCACCAAACCACGCTAACCATGCTGCTGCAGTAACCTGCCACCAAACCACGCTAACCATGCTGCTGCAGTAACCTGCCACCAAACCACGCTAACCATGCTGCTGCAGTAACCTGCCACCAAACCACGCTAACCATGCTGCTGCAGTAACCTGCCACCAAACCACGCTAACCATGCTGCTGCAGTAACCTGCCACCAAACCACGCTAACCATGCTGCTGCAGTAACCTGCCACCAAACCACGCTAACCATGCTGCTGCAGTAACCTGCCACCAAACCACGCTAACCATGCTGCTGCAGTAACCTGCCACCAAACCACGCTAACCATGCTGCTGCAGTAACCTGCCACCAAACCACGCTAACCATGCTGCTGCAGTAACCTGCCACCAAACCGCGCTAACCATGCTGCTGCAGTAACCTGCCACCAAACCACGCTAACCATGCTGCTGCAGTAACCTGCCACCAAACCACGCTAACCATGCTGCTGCAGTAACCTGCCACCAAACCACGCTAACCATGCTGCTGCAGTAACCTGCCACCAAACCACGCTAACCATGCTGCTGCAGTAACCTGCCACCAAACCGCGCTAACCATGCTGCTGCAGTAACCTGCCACCAAACCACGCTACCCATGCTGCTGCAGTAACCTGCCACCAAACCACGCTACCCATGCTGCTGCAGTAACCTGCCACCAAACCACGCTAACCATGCTGCTGCAGTAACCTGCCACCAAACCACGCTACCCATGCTGCTGCAGTAACCTGCCACCAAACCACGCTAACCATGCTGCTGCAGTAACCTGCCACCAAACCACGCTAACCATGCTGCTGCAGTAACCTGCCACCAAACCACGCTAACCATGCTGCTGCAGTAACCTGCCACCAAACCGCGCTAACCATGCTGCTGCAGTAACCTGCCACCAAACCGCGCTAACCATGCTGCTGCAGTAACCTGCCACCAAACCGCGCTAACCATGCTGCTGCAGTAACCTGCCACCAAACCGCGCTAACCATGCTGCTGCAGTAACCTGCCACCAAACCGCGCTAACCATGCTGCTGCAGTAACCTGCCACCAAACCACGCTAACCATGCTGCTGCAGTAACCTGCCACCAAACCGCGCTAACCATGCTGCTGCAGTAACCTGCCACCAAACCACGCTAACCATGCTGCTGCAGTAACCTGCCACCAAACCACGCTAACCATGCTGCTGCAGTAACCTGCCACCAAACCGCGCTAACCATGCTGCTGCAGAGCGCGTCATCAGAGAATGACAAACAGAAAACAAATCGCGCTGCTCTGAACCAATCGATGCAAACAGAAACTGAGCTCGCAAAAAAAAAATAAAAACTTTCTGCTCAGTTTAGTTTTTAAGGGACGAAGTCGTGAACTTTCCATTTGTTGTTTTACTTAGTTTAGAGTTTTCTCTCATTTCAGGGAAGGCGTGGTAGAAACAGTAAACATTTACATAAAGAAATAATAGAAAATGATTATAAAGCACATTATTTCTAGAGCGTTCACCCTAAAAAATTCAACTCAGAGCGCTGATACACTTTAAAATCTTATTCACAATGAACATGACATTAAAAATATATTATTACAAATCATAACAGATCATTACATTAACACTTTAGCGCTGTGAAAACCGGTAACAAGTTGTTTAGTGACTTTAATTACTTTACAATTTACTAAGTGAAAGATGCTAATAATACCCTTGCCCTAATACAATTTATGTGGGGTTTTTTTTTGGCCGCAGCCGCTCTCACAAGATCGGATGTATGAGAGATTCTTGTTTTGTTTTTTTATATAAAACTTATATTTTTTGAGAGCATCTTTATTCAAATTATTCTGAAATTTTCACTACGAATATATAAAATGTTCAAGGCTTTAAGACAGCTTTGAATGCAAAACACTGTTCTTAACTTATGTTGTTTTCTTCGACAACCTAAACACGTTTTACCCTCAAACTAAATATTACTTTGGTAGGCTCTCAGAGGAAGAATAAAAATTTCAATTTGAGTGAGATGACTAAAAAAAAAGGAATTATAATAAGGAGAAAAATTCTACGGTGAGGACTCGCAATCCACTAAAACTTTTCTCTTGCTAATTGCGAATAATAGATCAAGCTCTATCGATCAAAGTACATTGGAACTCATACTAAGAGCTGCACTTATTGTGATTTTTTTTAGTAAGGAAATTATAACATAATCGTCTGACGCTATTGAATTGAAGAACTTCAAATTCTATCAAGCATTTTACACCGAACAAAGAAACGATTGAATGAAAAAAAAAATGGAGTTCATAATCGTTTCAAGAAAAGTATTGACGTATACAGTTTGAGTTTATTAAAGTGCTAATACTCCTATAAATCAACTCAATCAAATCATTTTATTTCCAGAATAATTGCACGCGATGAATAGTTTTTTATTTTCACATTTGTGACGCTTCGTTCCTCGAGCCTATTTCTTTCTATAACAGCCTTGAAATGACTGTTAAATATCTAGATAAGACGAAAGAGAATTTTTTTTCTATTAAAAATCCTAATGTTGAGATCGATAAAAACAATGTGATCTCTTCCCAGGTAAGAGTCCTCCTACTTGGAGCACTGTTAGACACCAATTTATAAAGGATTGTATTGGAGACAACACATGCAAAACACTGTACGGTAGAAGATGATACCAAATACTTCAATTTCAGTACAATTTTCTTCTTGGTGTTATGGGAAATGGAGAAAAATCGTTTGTTTGTTTTTTTCGTAAGGACAGGATATTAGAGCGACTGTGTAACTACAGCTCTCAAATCTTAGTTTCCTGGTGTATGATGTCGAGGTGAACTCAAGAGATTGGAAGATAAACTCCATTCGATACTCGTCACAGTCAAGAGATTGGAAGATAAACTCCATTCGATACTCGTCACAGTCAAGAGATTGGAAGATAAACTCCATTCGATACTCGTCACAGTCAAGAGATTGGAAGATAAACTCCATTCGATACTCGTCACAGTCAAGAGATTGGAAGATAAACTCCATTCGATACTCGTCACAGTCAAGAGATTGGAAGATAAACTCCATTCGATACTCGTCACAGTCAAGAGATTGGAAGATAAACTCCATTCGATACTCGTCACAGTCAAGAGATTGGAAGATAAACTCCATTCGATACTCGTCACAGTCAAGAGATTGGAAGATAAACTCCATTCGATACTCGTCACAGTCAAGAGATTGGAAGATAAACTCCATTCGATACTCGTCACAGTCAAGAGATTGGAAGATAAACTCCATTCGATACTCGTCACAGTCAAGAGATTGGAAGATAAACTCCATTCGATACTCGTCACAGTCAAGAGATTGGAAGATAAACTCCATTCGATACTCGTCACAGTCAAGAGATTGGAAGATAAACTCCATTCGATACTCGTCACAGTCAAGCAGATTGAGACAAAAACAGGAAACTTGGCTCGTAAACGAAAGAGACGCGGTTTTGGTATAACATTCATTAGAAACAATCAATACACATGTTTTCATCAGTTTTTAGATTTACTTGATACTTTTTTTAATCTGAGAAAATAGTTAATGTTTTTATGTTGTGCAACACTCCAAAATGAAAAAAAATATCTCAAAGACCTTGAAAACTATTGGGTTTCTTTCATCATAAAATGCAAAATAGGCATGATTTGTGTATCTCTCAAGTTTATTCCTTATAAGTCAATTTCTGAATGCACAGCCATAAATAGGATTTAGGGGAACAATGCAGTGTACCTCACAGTTTACACAGAACCATTAGGAATCTTTACACCTTATTTCTTTCTCAACTTTAGCTTCTATTGATAAAACATGGAGGGCTTTAGAAAACAAGAGCAAACTGATCAGTTTGTGGAGGTTATCATTTGAACCTTTTTGACCTTAATTATTTTGTCTCCAGTTTTATCGTCTAAGTCATCGTGTTCGGTAGCTAGTTTTGAGAACAGGTAGAATGTCAAGTTCTAGGAAGCAGAACATTTTTTTAAAACAATGTTGCTTACGAATAATGATACTAGCTTTAAGTTTTATTCCACGATTGTTTGTTCCTTAATTCATTTTAAAGATTCTTTAATAAAGCCTCTCCATGAACAAGTGACTTTATTGTTAAACAACAAAAAAGAAAAAGGTTTGGATGCATGGTGGAGCTCATAACATGGGACGCAAGGCAGCGTAAGGTTTGGGGTTGCGAATCCCTGATTAATGGTGCATGAAGAGCTACGGTTGAGCAATGTACCATAGGTCTAAACAACTGGCATTTCAGATTTTTTGTTTAGCACTACAATTTCTGACACTGTCAAATCGTGGAAAAAGTTTCATAGAATTTGAAATATTAAAGCGATATTGGAAATAATTATGCAGTAATTAATACTTTGAAGAGGAAATAAACTGAAGACGTGAGAAACTCAAAAGGTTTTTAAAAAGGAAAAGAAAAGAAATGAGGTTAACTGTACAAGAGAAAGAATTTCAACCGACCAATCCAAGAAAATGTGGTGGTACTGTATCCTGTACTGAAAAAGAAAGGAAAAACAGGCAAATTACTTTTCTATATAACCCGTTCAGTTGTTTTCCAAGGGGAGAAGAAAACAGAAAATTCCCCTTTAGATCCTTAATATTCTCTTAATTCAGAAAAATAAAAAAATTTTTTTTTTCATATTTATTTTAAAATGACGCGTTGCCTGTTTACAAACTCAATGAATGGTCGATTTTTACACCGTTTCTTATTTCCCAAGTCTCGTGAAAACTGGCAGCCATACAGCAGTCCGTTGTTTGGTAGGATTCAGAAAAAAAAAAAAAAACATTCTTATCTTTGTTTACCCACTTCATCTCTTGGCTGGGGCCATTGCCCTCCCCTTCCAACCCATTTGTTTACAAGGAAAAATAAAATCATCTCTAGTGGCTTTCAATTTGTTTGGTCTCTTTTTTTTTCGTTTTGTTTGGTTTGAGAGGTGTGATGTGAAGACAATTTGTTTCTCCACATTTTTGTTTGCTCTCTATGTTTGCTTCTCATAGGATTATGATAGCCACAATATTGTGTCGTATAGCTCTTTAATAGAATTTTATATTATATTCAGGTACTTTTCGTTTTCTCTTCACTTGCTCACTGCTTCTATATACATAATTATCTCTCATTATGTCTTCCACTAACTATCTATCCCTCTGTATCTTCCTCTTTTGCCTACCTATCTATCCCTCTTTCGTTCTCTGTTTCTCTATATCATTCGTCCTTCTCTCGACTCTTTCTTTTACTTCACATTTCTCTGTCAATCTGTTTGCTTTTTGTTAATCAATCTTTCTGCCTCTCTAGTTTCCTTTCTATCTCTCTCTCTCTCTCTCTGGATCTAAGTATTGATTTTTCCGTCTGTTTCTCTATCTCAAGTGATTTATTTATTTACTTATTTATTTGTATGGTTTTTTTTTTAAATCGGTGTCCATGATAGTGAAGTGTCGTCATAGTTACCTGCAGTGATATAATGTTGTTGGTCTGTGCATCGCTGTAGCGTGTTTTGGTTGAGGACCATTTGTGGTGGTACAATAAGAAAAATTCGGGCAGATCATCAGCCAAAGAATCAATAGTTCACATCTTTATTTTCTTAGGACCTGTTCCTGGGCACAGTTTACTTTACAAAACTTTTCCATTTGGTTCAACATAAATCCCATGCGTACAGAAATGTTTTTTTCTTATCATTTTCTACAATTTGATAAGCGACGTAAAAAATATGCGTTCCTCCCACCCCAACAAACATTCCAACATAACCAGCCCTTAGATCACCCGAACTGTTTCCGATATCTGAATGCAGCTTACTCCGCGCTCATTTCGCACTGCTCAAATCTCGACATCTCGTTAGAGCTACTGCTCAAATCTCGACATCTCGTTAGA
>JAWDGP010006143.1:0-22500 GCA_033675545.1 Elysia crispata
GCCGCGGATGAGACAAGGTGTCCAAAAACATGTACATAGCGTAGGAATACACAAAGTGCCCAAAAACATCTGAATAGCTGCGAATTAGACAAGGTGCCAAAAATATCAACATAGCCGCGAATTAGACAAGGTGCCGAAAATATCCACATAGTCACGATTTACACAAGTTATCCAAAAACATATACATAGTCGCGAATTAGACAAAATGACGACAACCTCTACATAGACGCGAATTAGACAAGGTGTCCAATAACATCTACATAGCCGCGTATTAGACAAGGTGTCCAAAAACATCAACATAGCCGCGAAATACAAAAGGTGCCGAAAACATATACATAGTCACAAATTAAACACGTTGTCCAAAAACATCTACATAGCCGAGATATAGAGAAGTTGCCAAAAAACTCTACGTAGACGCGAATTAGACAAGGTGTCCAAAACATTTACATAGTCACGATTTATAAAAGTAGTCCAAAAACAAATACATAGTCGCGAATGAGACAAAATGACGAAAACCTCTACATAGACGCGAATTAGACAAAGTGAATAAAAACATCTACATAACCGCGAATTAGACAAGGTGTCAAAAACATCAACATAGCCGCGAATTACACAAAGTGCTAAAAAACATATACATAGCCGAGAATAAGACAATGTTGCCAAAAATATCTACATAGCCGCGAAATAGACAAGGTGCCCAAAACCATCTACATAGCTCTGATTAGGACAACGTGCAAAAAAACATCTACATAGCCGCGAATGAGACAAGGTGCTCAAAAACATCTACATAGCCGCGGATGAGACAAGGTGTCCAAAAACATCTACATAGCGTAGGAATACACAAAATGCCCAAAAACATCTGAATAGCTGCGAATTAGACAAGGTGCCAAAAATATCAACATAGCCGCGAAATACAAAAGGTGCCGAAAACATATACATAGTCACAAATTAAACACGTTGTCCAAAAACATCTACATAGCCGAGATATAGAGAAGTTGCCAAAAAACTCTACGTAGACGCGAATTAGACAAGGTGTCCAAAACATTTACATAGTCACGATTTATAAAAGTAGTCCAAAAACAAATACATAGTCGCGAATGAGACAAAATGACGAAAACCTCTACATAGACGCGAATTAGACAAAGTGAATAAAAACATCTACATAACCGCGAATTAGACAAGGTGTCAAAAACATCAACATAGCCGCGAATTACACAAAGTGCCTAAAAACATATAAATAGCCGCGAACTAGACAAAGTACCAAAAAAGATCCACATAGCCGCGAAATAGACATGGTGCCCAAAAACATCTACATAGCCCCGATTAAGACAACGTGCAAAAAAACATCTACATAGCCGCGAATCAGACAAGGTGCCCAAAAACATCTATATAGCCGCGAAAGAGACAAGGTGTCCAAAAACATCTACATGGCGTAGAAATACACAAAGTGCCCAAAAACATCTGAATAGCCGCGAATTAGACAAGGTGTCCAAAAACATCAACATAGCCGCCAAAATAGAAAAGGTGCCGAAAACATATACATAGTCACAAATTAAACATGTTGTCCAAAAACATCTACATAGCCGAGATATAGACAAATTGCCAAAAAACTCTACGTAGACGCGAATTAGACAAGGTGTCCAAAACATTTACTTAGTTACGAATTATAAAAATTGTCCAAAAACAAATACATAGTCGCGAATGAGACAAAATGACGAAAACCTCTACATAGACGCGAATTAGACAAAGTGAAAAAAATTATCTACATGGCGTAGAAATACACAAAGTGCCCAAAAACATCTAAAAAGCCGCAAATAGACAAAGTGCCAAAAAACATCCACATAGCCGAGTATTAGACAAGGTTTCAATAAAACATCTACATAGCTGCGAATTACACACGGTGTCCAAAGTCATCTATATAGCCGCGATTTAGACAACATGCCCAAAAACATCTACATACCCGCGAATGAGATTAGGTGCTCAAAAACATCTACATAGCACCAAATTAGACAAGTTGTCCAAAAACATCTACATGGCCGCGAATTAGACAAGGTGTCCAAAAACACCTACATAGCCGCGATAAAAGACAAAGTGCCTAAAAACATCTAAATAGACGCAAACTAGACAAAGTACCAAAAATGATCCACATAACCGCGTATTAGACAATGTGTCCAAAAACATATACATAGCTGCGAATTAGAGAAGGTGCCCAAAAACATCTACATAGCCGCGAATTAGACAAGGTGTCCGAAAACATATACATAGTCGCGAATTAGACAAAATGAAGTAAACCTCTACATAGACGCGAATTAGACAAGGTGTCCAAAAACATCCACATAGCCCTGTATTAGACAAGGTGCCCAAAAACATTTACTTAGCCGCGAATTAGACAAGGTGCAGAAAAAAATCTACATAGCCGCAAATTAGACAAGGTACAAAAAACATCTACATAGCCGTAAATTAGACAAGGTGCCGAAAACATCTACATAGTCAACAATTAAACACGTTTTCCAAAAACATCTACATAGCCGAGATATAGACAAGTTGCCTAAAAACATCTACATAGCCGAAAATTAGACAAGGTACAAAAAACATCTACATAGCACAAATTAGACAAGGTGCCAAAAACATCAACATACCCGCGAAATAGACAAGGTGCCGAAAAAATCTACATAGTCACAAATTAAACACGATGTCCAAAACCATCTACATAGCCCGGAATTAGACAACGTGCCAAAAAATATCTACATAGCCGCGAAAGAGACAAGGTGCCCAAAAAATTCTACATAGCCGCGAATTAGACAAGATGCCCAAAAAAATTTACTTAACCGCGAATTAGACAAGGTGCAGAAAAACTACTATATAGCCGCAAATTAGACAAGGTACAAAAAACATCTATATAGCAGCGAATAAGACAAGGTGCCAAAAACATCAACATACCCGCGAAATAGACAAGGTGCCGAAAACATCTACATAGTCACAAATTAAACACGATGTCCAAAAACATCTACATAGCCGAGATATAGACAAGTTGCCGAAAAACTCTACGTAGACGCGAATTAGACAAGGTGTCAAAAACATCTACATAGATACGTTTCAGACAAGGTGCCCAAAAACATCTAAATAGCCGCGAAATAGACAAGGTGCCCAAAACCATCTACAAAGCCGCGAATTACACAAGGTGTCTAAAAACATCTACATAGCCGCGAATGAGACAAAGTGAATAAAAGAATCCACATAGTCATGAATGAAACAAGGTATCCGAAAACATCTACATAGTCGCGAATTAGACAAGGTGCCTAAAAACATCTACATAGCCGCGAATTAGACAAGGTGCTAAAAAATCTTAATAGCCGCGATTTAGAGAAAGTGCCAAAAAACATCCACATAGCCGAGTATTAGACAAGGTTTCCAAAAACATCTACATAGCCGCTAATTACACAAGTTGTCCAAAAACATCTACATAGCCGCGATTTAGACAACGTGCCCAAAAACATCTACATAGCCGCGAAATAGCCAAGGTGCCCAAAAACATCAACATAGCCGCAAATTAGACAAGGTGCCAAAAACAACTGCATAGCCGCGAATTAGACAAGGTGCCAAAAAAAAATATACATAGTCACGAATTACACAAGTTGTCCAAAAACATATACATAG
Source organism: Elysia crispata (assembly GCA_033675545.1). NCBI lineage: Eukaryota > Metazoa > Mollusca > Gastropoda > Plakobranchidae > Elysia > Elysia crispata. The sequence goes on from JAWDGP010006143.1 coordinate 3,658, forward strand.
TCGCGAATTAGACAAAATGACGAAAACCTCTACATAGCCGTGAATTACACAAGGTGCCCAAAATCATCTACATAGCCGCGTATAAGACAAGGTCTCCAAAAACATCTACATAGCCGCGTATAAGACAAGGTGCCAAAAAACATCGAAATAGCCGCGACATAGACAAGGTGCGAAAAACATCTACATAGCCGCGTATAAGACAAGGTGTCCAAAAACATCTACATAACCCCGAATTAGACAACGTTCAAAAAAACATCTACATAGCCGCGAATTAGACAAGGTGCCAAAAAACATCTACATAGCCGCGAATTAGACAAGGTGCCCGACAAAATCTACAAAACCGCAATTAAGACAAGGTGCCCAAAAATATCTACTTAGCCGTGAATTAGACAAGGTGTCGAAAAACATCTACATAGCGGAAAATTAGACCAGGTACAAAAAGCATCTACATAACCGCGAATTAGAGAAGGTGCCGAAAACATCCACATAGTCATAAATTAAACACGTTGTCTAAAAACATCTACATAGCCCACATATAGACAAGTTGTCGAAAAATTCTACGTAGACGCGATGTAGACAACGTGTCCAAAACATCTGCATATCCGCGAATTACACAAGGTGTCTAAAAAGAGACAAAGGGAATAAAAGCATGCACATAGCCTCGAATTAAACAAGGTATCCGAAAACATCTACATAGTCGCGAATTAGACAAGGTGTCCAAAAAAATGTACATAGCCACGAATTAGACAAGGTGCCCAAAAACATCTACCTAGCCGCAAACTAGACAAGGTGCCAAAAACATCAACATACCCGCGAAATAGACAAGGTGCCGAAAATATCTACATAGTCACAAATTAAACACCATGTCCAAAAAAACATCTACATAGCCGAGATATAGACAAGTTGCCGAAAACCTCTACGTAGACGCGAATTAGACAAGGTGTCCAAAACATCTACATAGCCGCGTTTTATACAAGGTGCCCAAAAACATCTAAATTGCCGCGAATTACACAAGGTGTATAAAAACATCTACATAGCCGCGAATTAAACAAAGTGCCTAAAAACATCTACATAGCCGCAAATTAAACAAGGTGCCCAAAACCATCTACATAGCCGCGAATTAGACAAAGTGAATAAAAACATCCACATAGCCGCGAATTTGAGAAAGTGCCCGAAAACATCTAAATAGCCGCCAACTAGATAAAGTACCAAAAAAGATCCACATAGCCGCGAAATAGACAAGGTGCCCAAAACCATCTACATAGCCCCGTTTAGGACAACGTGCAAAAAAACCTCTACATAGCCGCAAATTAGACAAGGTGCCCAAAAACATCTACATAGCCGCGGATGAGACAAGGTGTCCAAAAACATCTACATAGCGTAGGAAAACACAAAGTGCCCAAAAACATCTCAATAGCCACAATTTAGATAAGGTGCCAAAAATATCAACATAGCCGCGAATTAGACGAGGTGCCGAAAATATCTACATAGTCACGAATTACACAAGTTATCCAAAAACATATACATAGTCGCGAATTAGACAAAATGACGACAACCTCTACATAGACGCGAATTAGACAAGGTCCAAAAACATCAACATAGCCGCGAAATAGAAAAGGTGCCGAAAACATATACATGGTATCAAATTAAACCCGTTGTCCAAAAACATCTACATAGCCGAGATATAGACAAGTTGCCAAAAAACTCTACGTAGACGCGAATTAGACAAGGTGTCCAAAACATTTACATAGTCACGAATTATAAAAGATGTCCAAAAACAAATACATAGTCGCGAATGAGACAAAATGACGAAACCCTCTACATAGACGCGAATTAGAAAAAGTCAATAAAAACATCTACATAGCCGCGAATTAGACAAGGTGCAAAAAGATCAACATAGCCGCGAATTAGACAAAGTGCCTTAAAACATCTAAATAACCGCAAACTAGACAAATTACCAAAAAAGATCCACATAGCCGCATATTAGACAATGTGCCCAAAAACATCTACCTAGCCGCGAATTAGATAAGGTGCCGAAAAACATCTACATAGCGGCAAATTAAACAAGGTACAAAAAACATCTACATAGCCGCGAATTACAGAAGGTGCCGAAAACATCTAAAAAGCCACAAATTAAACACGTTGTCCAAAAACATCTACATAGCCGAGATATATACAAGTTGCCCAAAACTTCTACGTAGACGCGAAAGAGACAAGGTGTCCAAAACATCTACATAGCCGCGTTTCAGACAAAGTGCCCAAAAACATCTAAATAGCCGCGAAATAGACAAGGTGCCCAAAACCATCTACAAAACTGCGATTAAGACAAGGTGCCCAAAAACATCTACAAAGCCGCGAATTCCACAAGGTGTCTAAAAACATCCATAAAGCCGCGAATTAGACAACGTGAATAAAAGCATCCACATAGCCGCGAATTAGACAAGGTATCCGAAAACATCTACATAGTCGCGAATTAGACAAGGTGCCTAAAACCATCTACATAGCCGCGAATAAGACAAGGTGCTAAAAACATCTTAATAGCCGCGATTTAGACAAAGTGCCAAAAAACATCAACATAGCCGCAAATTAGACAAGGTGCCAAAAACAACTGCATAGCCGCGAATTAGACAAGGTGCCAAAAAAAAAATATACATAGTCACGAATTACACAAGTTGTCCAAAAACATATACATAGTCGCGAATTAGACAAAATGACGAAAACCTCTACATAGCCGTGAATTAGACAAGATGCCCAAAAACATCTACATAGTAGCGTATAAGACAAGGTGTCCAAAAACATCTACATAGCCGCGTATAAGACAAGGTGTCCAAAAACATCTACATAGGCCCGAATTAGACAACGTTCAAAAAAACATCTACATAGCCGCGAATTACACAAGGTGCCCAAAAAGATCTACATAGCCGCGAATTAGACAAGGTGCCCGACAAAATCTACAAAACCGCGATTAAGACAAGGTGTCCAAAAACATCTACATAGCCGCGAGTTTCACAAGGTGCCGAAAAACATCTACATAGCCGCGTTTCAGACAAGGTGCCCAAAAATATCGAAATAGACGCGACATAGACAAGGTGCGAAAAAAAATCTACAAAACCGCAATTAAGACAAGGTGCCCAAAAACATCTACTTAGCCGTGAATTAGACAAGGTGTCGAAAAACATCTACATAGCGGAAAATTAGACCAGCTACAAAAAAAATCTACATAACCGCGAATTAGAGAAGGTGCCGAAAACATCCACATAGTCACAAATTCAACACGTTGTCTAAAAACATCTACATAGCCGACATATAGACAAGTTTCCGAAAAATTCTACGTACACGCGAATTAGACAAGGTGTCCAAAACATCTGCATATCCGCGAATTACACAAGGTGTCTAAAAAGAGACAAAGGGAATAAAAGCATGCACATAGCCTCGAATTAAACAAGGTATCCGAAAACATCTACATAGTCGCGAATTAGACAAGGTGTCCAAAAAATGTACATAGCCACGAATTAGACAAGGTGCCCAAAAACATCTACCTAGCCGCAAACTAGACAAGGTAACGAAAAACATCTACATAGCCGCAAATAAGACAAGGTGCAAAAAACATCTACATAGCCGCGAATTATACAAGGTGCCGAAAACATCTACATAGTCACAAATTAAACGCGTTGACCAAAAACATCTACATAGCCGAGATATAGACAAGTTCCAGAAAAACTCTACGTAGACGCGAATTACACAAGGTGTCCAAAACATATACATAGCCGCGTTTCAGACTAAGTGCCTAAAAACATTTAAATAGCCGCGAAATAGACAAGATGCCCAAAACCATCTGCAAAACCGCTATTAAGACAAGGTGCCCAAAAACATATACAAAGCCGCGAATTACACAAGGTGTCTAAAAACATCAACATAGCCGCGAATTAGACAAAGTGAATAAAAGCATCCACATAGCCGCGAATAATAAAAGGTATCTGAAAACATCTACAAAGTCGCGATTTAAACAAGGTTCCTAACAACATATACATAGCCGCAAATTAGACAAGGTGCTAAAAACATCTACATAGCCGCGAATTAGACAAAGTGCCAAAAAACATTCACATAGCCGAGTATTATACAAGGTTTCCAAAAACATCTACATAGTCGCGAATTACACAAGTTCTCCAAAGACATCTACATAGCCGCGATTTTAACAACGTGCCAAAAAACATCTACATAGCCGCGAAATAGACAGGTGCTCAAAAACAACTGCATAGCCGCGAATTAGACAAAGTGAATAAAAGCATCCACATAGCCGCGAATTAGACAAGGTATCCGAAAACAACTTAACAGTCACGAATTAGACAAGTTGTCCAAAAACATCTACATGGCGTAGAAATACACAAAGTGCCCAAAAACATCTACATAGTCACGAAGTACACAAGTTGTCCAAAAACATATACATAGTCGCGAATTAGACAAAATGACGAAAACCTCTACATAGACGCGAATTAGACAAGGTGCCCTTAGACAAGTTGTTCGAAAACATCTACATAGCCACGAATTAGACAAGGTGCCCAAAAACATCTACCTAGCCGCAAACTAGACAAGGTGCCGAAAAACATCTACATAGCCGCAAATAAGACAAGGTACAAAAAACATCTACATAGCCGCGAATTACACAAGGTGCCGAAAACATCTACGAAGTCATAAATTAAACGCGTTGTCCAAAAACATCTACATAGCCGAGATATAGAAAAGTTGCAGAAAAACTATACGTAGACGCAAATTAGACAAAGTGTCCAAAACATATACATACCCGCATTTCAGACTAGGTGCCCAAAAACATCTAAATAGCCGCGAAATAGACAAGATGCCCAAAACCATCTGCAAAACCGCGATTCAGACAAGGTGTCAAAACGATCTACAAAGCCGCGAATTACACAAGGTGTACAAAGACATCTACATAGCCGCGATTTCGAGAACGTGCCCAAAAACATCTTCATACCCGCGAGTTAATCAAGGTGCCCAAAAACATCTACATAGTCAAGAATTACACAAGTTGTCCAAAAACATATACAAAGATCGCGCAATTAGACAAAAAGACAAAAATTACTACATAGACGCAAAATAGACAAGGTGTCCAAAAACACATCCACTACATAGTCGCGTATTAGACAAGGTGTCCAAAAACATCTACATAGCCCCTTCGAATTAGACAACGTCGCAAAAAAACATCTGCATACCCGCGAGTTAATCAAAGGTGCCCGAAAAACATCCTACATAGTCAATTAAATTACACAAGTTGTCCAAAAACATATACATAAGTCGCGAATTAAAAAAAAGATAAAAATTACACTACATAGACGCAAAATAGAACCACTGCAAGGTGTCCAAAAACATCTACATAGTCGATGCCCGTATTAGACAAGGTGTCCAAAAAACATCTTACATAGCCCCGAATTAGACAACGTGCAAAAAAAACATCTGCATACCCGCGAGTTAATCAAGGTGCCAAAAAACATCTACATAGCCGCGAATTAAATAGGTGTCCAAAAAAAAATCTACATATCCGCAGAAGTAGACAAGGTACCGAAAAACATCACATAACCTTTCAAATTAAAGACACAGTGCCAAAAACATGCATAGCCGCCATGAAAATCGACGAAGGTGCCAAAAGCATAAAAATATAGCCGCGACATAAGACAAGGTGTCCAAAAACATCTACATAGCCGCGAAAAAAGAGGAAGATCACAAAAAAAATCTACATAGCCGGCGAAATTAGACAAGGTGCCAAAAACATCTACTTAGCTGCGAATTAGACAAGGTGCCAAAAACATCTACAAATTCGCAAATAAGAAGCAAGTTGTCTAAAAACATATACAGAGCCGCGAATTAGACAAGGTGTCCAAAAACATCTTTATAGCCGCGAATGAGAAAAAGTGGCGAACAAAAGCTTCGACATAGTTTCAAGAATTAGACAAGGTGTCAAAAAAAAAAATCTACATAGCTGCGTTTCAAGACAAGGTGCCCAAAAAAATCTACATAGCCGCGATTTCGACAAGTTGCACAAAAGAAAAACGATTTACATAGCCGCGATACTAAGACCCAGGGCCTAAAAACATCTACATAGTTAGAAGTAAGACAAGGTGCCAAAAAATATCTACGTAGCTGCGAATAAGACAAAAATTGCCCAAAAACATATACAATAGCCGCGAATTAAGCAAGGTCCCGAAAAACGTCTATATACCCGAGTTGTAGACTTGTGTCCAGAAACGCATCTACATGGCGATGAAATAGATAAAGCTTTCCAAAAACATCTGCCTAGCTGCGAATTCCACAAAGTTGCGAAAAACATCTACCTTATGGCTATGCGAGATTAGACAAGGTATCCAAAAAAATTCTACGCCAGCCGCGACTTAAACGATGTGTCCGAAAACATCTACATAGCCGCTATTCAGACAAGGTGCCCAAAATCGCTGCTTCACATAGCGGCGATGTAGAATAGGTGCCCAAACCATTTACATATCCTGGCAAATTCAGAAAAAAGGTGTCCAAAACATCTACATAGCGCTCAATTAGACAAAGTACACAAAAACATATACATAGCCGCAAATTAGAAAAGGTGCCCAAAACTTGTCCACATAGCCGCGAAGTACACAAGGTCTCCGAAAAACATCAACACTAGCCGCAGAAATAAAGACAGAGGTGTCCAAAGAATTGTCCGAAAACATCTACATAACCGCGAATTAGACAAGGTACCCAATATGCATCTATATAGCCGCCAATTAGACAAGGTGCCAAAAACATCTACATACCCGCAAACCAGAAAATTTGCCAAAAACTATCCTACCAGCTGCAAATTAGACAAGGTACTCATCAAAAATCTACATAGTCACGAATAAGACAAGTTTTCCAAAAACATCCACATATCCGCGATGTAGACATGTGATCAACAAAAACATCCTGAAAAGATGGCGTAGAAATAGACAAAAGTGCCCAAAAAACATCTAAACAGCCGTGAATTAGATGAATAGTACTAAAAAGACTTATCCACATAGCCGCGTATTAGACAAAGTGTCCAAAAGCATCTCTATGGCCACCGAATTACACAAGGTGTCCGAAAACATCTACATAGCCGCGAATTAGGCAAGCATTCCTAAAATTCTACCATATACTGTAGGCTAGAAAAAAAATAAAACATCTACTGGCACCATGAATAATATGCAAATTTTCAAAAAACATCTATATGCATACGAATTAGACAAAGTACACAAAAACATCTACGCAACCGTGAATTAGACAAGGTACCTAAAAACATCTACATAGCCGCCAAATAGACAAGGTACCCATCATCAAAAACATAGTCACGAATAAGACAAGTTGTCCAAAAACATCTACATATCCGCAAATGTAGACTAGTGTCAAAAACATCTACATGGCGTAGAAATAGACCAAAGTGCCCAAAAACATCTAAACAGCCGTTAATTAGATAAGGTGTCTTAAAAACATATCTATATCCGCAATGTAGACTAGTGTCCAAAAAACATCTACATGGCGTAGAAATAGACAAATGACCTCAAATTCTATATGGACACAAAATAGACATATGATGCCAAAAAACATCTACCTAGCTGCGAATTATACAAAATTCCCAAAAACATCTACATATCTGGGTAAAGCAAAGTACACAAAAACATATGCACGTAGCCGCGAATTACACAAGGTATTAAAAAACATCTACATCACCGTGAATCGACATGTTGTCCAAAAACATCTACATAGCTGCCAATTAGAGGTGCAAAAGCTACTCTACATAGCCGCAAATTACACAAAAATTCTCAAAAACGTATCCATAGCATAAAAAAACAAATTGTCAAAAAACATGTCTACCAACTGCTCAGATGAACAAAGGTGTCCAAAAACATCAACTAGCTGCGATGAAAAACAAGGTTCCCCCTAAACTCTATAAAAACATCTACATAGCTGCAAATTAGACAAAGTAACGAAAACCATTGACACCATATAGATTGAAGAAAATGGTGCCCCAAAAACATCTTAGCCGATACTTAATCAAGGTAACCAAAAAACATCTACATAGCTGCGATTAAGACAAGGTGCCCAAAAATATCTACATAGCCGCGAAATAGATAAAGTCAATATCAAAACGTATCACTGTAGGAAGTAATTACACGAATCAACAAAAGCATCTCATAGCCCCGATTAAGACAAGGTGCCCAAAAACAGCACATACATAGCCGCGAGTAGAAAAATTCAAAAACCATCTACATATCCGCGAATTAGACAAGGTGTTCAAAAACATATACATAGCTGTGAATTAGACAAGGTGTCCAAAAAATATCTACATAGCCGCGATGAAAACAAGGTCCCCAAAACTCTATAAAGCTGCGAACACAAGACGTATACAAAAACATCTACATAGCTGCAAATTTTTACAAAGTAACGAAAACGTAATTTCACGAAATTTATTTAAAAACAAAATACACTGATCATAGGGATAAGACAAAATGACAAAAACCTCTACATTGACGCGGTGAAAAAGTCAGCCAAAACGTCTACAAAGCCGCATGCCAGAATTAGACAGGTGCAAAAAGATCAACATAATGCAATTGAACCCGAAATTGCTAAACATCCTAAAACAACGCAAACTGAACCATTCACCAAAGATCCGCGCATATGCAATATATTGAACAATATTGCCCAAAAACATCCACCTAGCCGCGAATTAGATAGATAAGGTGCCGAAAAACATCTACAAAGCGCGCTTGGTCATTAGAAGTACAAAAAACATCTACATAGCCGCGAATTAGAGAAGATTGCCGAAAACATCTAAAAAGCCACAAATTAAACACGTTGTCCAAAAACAGCATCTGCCAGCGGAAATATATACAAGTGGCCCAAAACTTCTACGTAGACGCGAAGAAGACAAGGTGTCCAAAACATCTACATAGCCGCATTCCAGACAAAGTGCCCAAAAACGTCTAAATAGCCGCGAAGCTAAATCAGATGCCCCAAAACCAGTGCAAAACCGCGATTGAACAGAAGTTCCAAAAAACATCTATAATACAGAAAATGCACAAAGGTGTCTAAAGCTGTCACTAAAGACGCGAATTAGACAACGTGAATAAAAGCATCCACATAGCCGCGAATTAGACAAAGGTATCCGAAAACATCTACATAGTCAAATTAGCGAATTAGACGAGGTGCCTAAAAAACCATCTACATAGCCGCGAATAAGACAAGAGTGCTAAAAACACCTTCTTAATAGCCGCGATTTGGGCAAAGTGCCAAAAAACATCAACATAGCCGCAAATTAGACAAGGTGCCAAAAACAACTGCATAGCCGCAGAATTAATTACTGACAAGGTGCCAAAAAAACTATACCATGATCACGTTAAATTACACCGAGATAAATAAAAACATACCTTGCACTACATAGTCGCAGAACAACGACAAAATGACGAAACATACCATCTACATAGCCGTGCAATTAGACAAGATGCCCAAAAACATCTACCATAGTAAAGGCGTATAAGACAAGGTATTGCTCCAAAAACATCTGCCGCAGCCGCGTATAAGACAAGATATCCAAAAAACATCACACACATGAAATGAATTAGAGCAACATTCAAAAACATCTACATAGCGCAACCCCCCCCTCCCCGCCCCCCCCCGCCCCCCCCCCCCCCCCCCCCCCCCCCCCCCCCCCCCCCCCCCCCCCCCCCCCCCCCCCCCCCCCCGGGTCTGGTGCAAGGTGCCCTATAAAAGAATCTACATAGCCGCGAATTAGACAAGGTGCCCGACAAAATCATATGTGAAAATTTGGGTCCGAATTGATTAAAAGACAAGGTGTCCGAAAGCAAAAAATACGCGTACGAGTTTGACAAGAATTTTGCCGAAAAACATCTACATAGCCGCACGTTTCAGACGAAGATTTTCCAAAAATATCGAAATAGACGCGACATAGACAAGGTGCGAAAAAAAATCTACAAAACCGCAATTAAGACAAGGTGCCCAAAAAAACATCTACTTAGCAATGAATTAGACAAGGTATCGAAAAACATCTACACTTAGCGGAAAATTAGACCAGGTACAAAAAAAATCTGCATAACCGCGAATTAGAAGAAGGTGCCGAAAACATCCACATAGTTACCGATTCAACACGTTTGTCTAAAAACATCTACATAGCCGACATATAGACAAGTTTCGAAAAAATTCTACGTACACGCGAATTCTTAGACAAGTTGTCCAAAACATCTGCATATCCGCGAATTACACAAGGTGTCTAAAAAGAGACAAAGGAATAAGAGCATGCACTATAGCGCTCGAATTAAACAAGGTATCCGAAAACATCTACATAGTCGCGAATTAGACAAGGTGTCCAAAAAATGTACATAGCCACGAATTAGACAAGGTGCTCAAAAACATCTACCTAGCCCGCAAACTAGACAAGGTAACGAAAAACATCTACATAGCCGCAAATAAGACAAGGTGCAAAAAACATCTACATAGCCGCGAATTATACAAGGTGCCGAAAACATCTACATAGTCACGAGAATTAAAGCGCGTTGACCAAAAACATCTACATAGCCGAGATATAGATAAAGTTCCAGAAAAACTCTACGTAGACGCAGGTGAATTACACAAGGTGTCCAAAACGTATAGCATAGCCGCGTTTCAGACTAAGTGCCTAAAAACATTTAAAAATAGCCGCAGAAATAGACAAGATGCCCAAAACCATCTGCAAAACCGCTATTAAAGACAAAGGTGCCCAAAAACATATACAAAGCCGCGAATTACACAAGGTGTCTAAAAAACATCAACATAGCCGCGAATTAAGACAAAGTGAATAAAAAGCATCCACATAGCCGCGAATAATAAAAGGTATCTGAAAACATCTACAAAGTCGCGATTTAAACAAGGTTCCTAACAACATATACATAGCTTCGCAAATTAGACAAGGTGCTAAAAACATCTACATATCCGCAAATTAGACAAAGTGCCAAAAAACATTCACATAGCCGAGTATTATACAAGGTTTCCAAAAACATCTACATAGTCGCGAGATTACACAAGTTCTCCAAAGAACATCTACATAGCCGCGATTTTAACAACGTGCCAAAAAACATCTACATAGCCGCGAAATAGAAAGGTGCTCAAAAACAACTGCATAGTCGCGAATTAGACAAAGTGAATAAAAGCATCCACATAGCCGCGAATTAGACAAGGTATCCGAAAACAACTTAACAGTCACGAATTAGACAAGTTGTCCAAAAACATCTACATGGCGTAGAAATACACAAAGTGCCCAAAAACATCTACATAGTCACGAAGTACACAAGTTGTCCAAAAACATATACGCAGTCGCGAATTAGACAAAATGACGAAAACCTCTACATAGACGCGAATTAGACAAGGTGCCCTTAGACAAGTTGTTCGAAAACATCTACATAGCCACGAATTAGACAAGGTGCCCAAAAACATCTACCTAGCCGCAAACTAGACAAGGTGCCGAAAAACATCTACATAGCCGCAAATAAGACAAGGTACAAAAAAACATCTACATAGCCGCGAATTACACAAGGTGCCGAAAACATCTACGAAGTCATAAATTAAACGCGTTGTCCAAAAACATCTACATAGCCGAGATATAGAAAAGTTGCAGAAAAACTATACGTAGACGCAAATTAGACAAAGTGTCCAAAACATATACATACCCGCATTTCAGACTAGGTGCCCAAAAACATCTAAATAGCCGCGAAATAGACAAGATGCCCAAAACCATCTGCAAAACCGCGATTCAGACAAGGTGTCAAAACGATCTACAAAGCCGCGAATTACACAAGGTGTACAAAGACATCTACATAGCCGCGATTTCGAGAACGTGCCCAAAAACATATATATACCCGCGAAATAGACAAGGTGTCCAAAAACATCTACATAGTCAAGAATTACACAGGTTGTCCAAAAACATATACATAGTCGCGAATTAGACAAAAAGACAAAAATTACTACATAGACGCAAAATAGACAAGGTGTCCAAAAACATCTACACAGTCGCGTATTAGACAAGGTGTCCAAAAACATCTACATAGCCCCGAATTAGACAACGTGCAAAAAAACATCTGCATACCCGCGAGTTAATCAAGGTGCCCAAAAACATCTACATAGTCAAGAATTACACAAGTTGTCCAAAAACATATACATAGTCGCGAATTAAAAAAAAAGATAAAAATTACTACATAGACGCAAAATAGACAAGGTGTCCAAAAACATCTATATAGTCGCGTATTAGACAAGGTGTCCAAAAACATCTACATAGCCCCGAATTAGACAACGTGCAAAAAAACATTTGCATACCCGCGAGTTAATCAAGGTGCCCAAAAACATCTACATAGCCGCGAATTAAATAGGTGTCCAAAAACATCTACATATCCGCGAAGTAGACAAGGTACCGAAAAACATCTACATAACCGCAAATTAGACAAGGTGCCAAAAACATCTGCATAGCCGCGAAAATCGACGAGGTGCCAAAAACATAAATATAGCCGCGAATAAGACAAGGTGTCCAAAAACATCTACATAGCCGCGAAAAAGAGGAAGATCCCAAAAAAATCTACATAGCCGAAAATTAGACAAGGTGCCAAAAACATCTACTTAGCTGCGAATTAGACAAGGTGCCAAAAACATCTACAAATTCGCAAATAAGAAAAGGTGTCTAAAAACATATACAGAGCCGCGAATTAGACAAGGTGTCCAAAAACATCTTTATAGCCGCGAATGAGAAAAAGTGAACAAAAGCTTCGACATAGTTTCGAATTAGACAAGGTGTCAAAAAAAATCTACATAGCTGCGTTTCAAGACAAGGTGCCCAAAAAATCTACATAGCCGCGATTTCGACACAGGGCCTAAAAACATCTACATAGTTAGAAGTAAGACAAGGTGCCAAAAATATCTACGTAGCTGCGAATTAGACAAATTGCCCAAAAACATATACATAGCCGCGAATTAAACAAGGTCCCGAAAAACATCTATATACCCGAGTTGTAGACTTGTGTCCAGAAACATCTACATGGCGATGAAATAGACAAACTTTCCAAAAACATCTGCCTAGCTGCGAATTACACAAGGTGCGAAAAACATCTACATAGCCGCGAATTAGACAAGGTATCCAAAAAAATTTACATAGCCGCGACTTAAACGATGTGTCCAAAAACATCTACATAGCCGCTATTCAGACAAGGTGCCCAAAATCATATACATAGCGGCGATGTAGAATAGGTGCCCAAAACCATCTACATAGCTGCGATTAAGAAAAGGTGTCCAAAACATCTACATAGCCTCGAATTAGACAAAGTACACAAAAACATATACATAGCCGCGAATTAGAAAAGGTGCCCAAAACATCCACATAGCCGCGAAGTACACAAGGTCTCCGAAAACATCAACATAGCCGCGAAATAGACAAGGTGTCCAAAAACATCTACATAACCGCGAATTAGACAAGGTACCCAACAACATCTATATAGCCGCCAATTAGACAAGGTGCCAAAAACATCTACATACCCGCAAATAAGAAAATTTGCCAAAAACATCTACATAGCCGCAAAGTAGACAAGGTACTCATCAAAATCTACATAGTCACGAATAAGACAAGTTTTCCAAAAACATCTACATATCCGCGATGTAGACATGTGTCCAAAAACATCTAGATGGCGTAGAAATAGACAAAGTGCCCAAAAACATCTAAACAGCCGTGAATTAGATAAAGTGCCAAAAAACATCCACATAGCCGCGTATTAGACAAGGTGTCCAAAAGCATCTACATAGCCGCGAATTACACAAGGTGTCCAAAAACATCTACATAGCCGCGAATTAGACAACGTGCCCTAAAATTCTACATAGCCGCAAATTAGAAAAGAAGCCAAAAACATCTACCTAGCTGCGAATAATATAAATTTTCAAAAAACATCTACATAGCCGCGAATTAGACAAAGTACACAAAAACATCTACATAACCGTGAATTAGACAAGGTACCTAAAAACATCTACATAGCCGCCAAATAGACAAGGTACCCTACATCATCTACATAGTCACGAATAAGACAAGTTGTCCAAAAACATCTACATATCCGCAATGTAGACTAGTGTCCAAAAACATCTACATGGCGTAGAAATAGACAAAGTGCCCAAAAACATCTAAACAGCCGTTAATTAGATAAAGTGCCAAAAACCATCTCTATATCCGCAATGTAGACTAGTGTCCAAAAACATCTACATGGCGTAGAAATAGACAACGTGCCCTAAAATTCTACATAGCCGCAAAATAGACATGGTGCCAAAAACATCTACCTAGCTGCGAATTATACAAATTTCCCAAAAACATCTACATATCCGCGAATTAGACAAAGTACACAAAAACATATACATAGCCGCGAATTACACAAGGTGTCCAAAAACATCTACATCACCGCGAATTAGACATGTTGTCCAAAAACATCTACATAGCTGCCAATTAGAAAGGGTGCCGAAAACCTCTACATAGCCGCAAATTACACAAAATTCTCAAAAACATCCACATAGCCGCAAAAAAGACAGGGTGTCCAAAAACATATACATAGCTGTGAATTAGACAAGGTGTCCAAAAACATCAACATAGCTGCGATGAAAACAAGGTCCCCCAAAACTCTATAAAAACATCTACATAGCTGCAAATTAGACAAAGTAACGAAAACCATTGACATAGCCGCGATTAAGACCAGGTGCCCAAAAACATCTACATAGCCGATACTTAATCAAGGTAACCAAAAACATCTACATAGCTGCGATTAAGACAAGGTGCCCAAAAATATCTACATAGCCGCGAAATAGATAAGGTGTCCAAAAACATATACATAGCCGCGATTAAGAAAAGCTGCCCAAAAACATCTATATAGCCGCTAATTACACAAGTTAACCAAAAACATCTCCATAGCCCCGATTAAGACAAGGTGCCCAAAAACATATACATAGCCGCGAGTAAGAAAAGGTGCCCAAAACCATCTACATATCCGCGAATTAGACAAGGTGTTCAAAAACATATACATAGCTGTGAATTAGACAAGGTGTCCAAAAACATCTACATAGCCGCGATGAAAACAAGGTCCCCCAAAACTCTATAAAGCTGCGAACTAGACAATATGTCCAAAAACATCTACATAGCTGCAAATTTTCACAAAGTAACGAAAACCATCGACATAGCCGCGATTAAGACAAATTGCCCAAAAACATCTACATAGCCGCTAATTAATCAAGGTAACTAAAAACATCTACATAGCTGCGATTAAGACAAGGTGCCCAAAAATATCTACATAGCCGCGAACTAGACAAGGTGTCAAAAAACATATACATAGCCGCGATTAAGTCAAGGTGCCCAAAAACATCTACATAGCCGCGAACTAGAGAAGGTGTCCAAAAACATATACATAAGAAAAGGTGCCCAAAAAAACCTACATAGCCGCTATTTAGACCAGGTGGCCAAAACCATCTACATAGCCGCGAATTAGACAAGGTGTCCAAAAACATATACATAGCTGTGAATTAGACAAGGTGTCCAAAAACATCTCCATAGCCGCGAACTAGACAAGAAATCTAAATTATCTACATAGCCGCGATGTAGACAAGGTGTTTAAAAACATCTACATGGCGAAGAAATAAACGAAGTGCCCAAAACAATCTACATAGCCGTGATTTACACAAAATGCCCAAAAACATCCCCATAGCCGCGAATTAAACAGGTGTCCAAAACATCTACATAGCCGCGAATTAGACAAGGTGCCCAAAACCATCTACGTAGCCGCGAATTCGACAAGGTATCCAAAAACATCTACATAGCCGCGATTTACACAAGGTGCCCAAAAACATCTTCATAGCCGTGAATTAGACAAGGTGTCCAAAAACATCCACATAGCCGCAAACTAGTCAAGGTTCCCACAAACATCTACATAGCCGAGATTAAGACAAGGTGCCCAAAAACATCCACATAGCCGCAAATTAGACATGGTGTACAAAAACATTAACATAGCCGCGAATTACACAAGGTGTCCAAAAACATCTACATCACCGCGATTTCGACAAATTGCCAAAAAAAATCTATATAGCCGCAAATTAAACAAGGTCTCAAAAAACATCTACATACCCGCGATGTGTGTCCAGAAAAATCTACATAGCCTTGAATTAGACAAGGTGCCGAAAACCTTTACATACTTATTAAATAGACAAGGTGCCCCAAAACATCTGCATAGCCGCGAATTAGACAAGGTGTCCGAAAACATCTTCATAGCCGCGAATAAGACAAGGTACACAAAAACATCTAGATAGCCGCGAGTTAAACAAAGTGACTAAAAACATCCACATAGCCGCGAATTAGACAAGTGTCCAAAAATATCTACAAAGCCGCGATCAAGAAAGGGTGGCCAAAAAATCTACATAGCCGCAAAAAAGACAACATGCCCAAAAACATCTACATAGCCACGAATTCGACATGGTGCACATAAACATTTACTTAGCCGCGAAGTAGACAAGGTGTCTAAAAACATCTACATAGCCGCGAATGAGACCAAGGGCCCAAAAACTTCTATATAGCCGCAAATTAGACGAATTGCCAAAAACATCTACAAACCTGCGATATAGACATTTGTCCAGAAACATCTACATGGCGACAAAATACACAAAGTGCCCAAAAACATCTACATAGCTGCAAATAAGACAAGGTGCGAAAAAAAAATAGACATACTCACGAATTAAACAAGTTTTCCAAAAACATCTTCATAGCCGGAAATGAGATAAGGTTCCCAAAACCTCTACTAAGACGTTAAATAGACAAGGTGCCTCAAAACATCTGCATAGCCGCGAATTAGACAAGGGGTACGGAAACATCTACATAGCCGTCAAATAGACAAGGTGCCAAAAACATCTACATAGCCGCGAATTAGACAAGGTGTCCAAAAACATCTACATAGCCGCGAATTACACAAGGTGCCCAATAACTTCTACATAGCCGCGAATTAGACAACTTGCCCAAACAATTCTAATTACCCGTGAATTAGACAACGTGCCCAAAAAATTCTACATAGCCGCGAATCAAATAGGTGTCTAAAAACATCTACATAGCCGCGAAATAGACAAGGTGTCGAAAAATATCTACATAGCCGCAAATTAGACAAGGTGCAAAAAAACATCTACATAGCCGCGAATTAGACAAGGTGCCAAAAACATCAACATAGCCGCGAATTAGACAAGGTGCCGAAAACATCTACATAATCACGATTTAAACACATTGTTCAAAAAACATCTACATAGCTGATAATTAGACAAGGTGCCGAAAAACTCTACGTAGACGCAAATTAGACAAGGTGCCAAAAACATCAACATAGCCGCGAATTAGACAAGGTGCCGAAAACATCTACATAGTCACGATTTAAACACATTGTTCAAAAAACATCTACATAGCTGAGAATTAAAGGTGCCCAAAAACATCTAAATAGCCGCGAATTAGACAAGGTGCCCAAAACCATGTACAAAACCGCGATAAAGACAATATTCCCAAAAACATCAACATAGCCGCGAATTAGACAAGGTGTCCAAAAACATCTACATACGTACGAATTAGACAAGGTGCCAAAAGGATCTACACAGCTGTAAATTAGACAAGTTGGTTAAAACCATCTACATAGTCGCGATTCACATAAGGTGCCAAAAATTCTCTACATGGCCAGGAATTAGAAAAAGTGTCCAAAAACATCCATATAGCCGCGAATTAGTCAAGGTGTCAAAAAACATCTACACAGCTGCGATTAAGACAAAGTGCCCAAAAACATCTACATAGCGGCGAATTAGACATGTTGTCCAAAAACATCTACATAGCTGCGAATTAGAAAAAGTGCCGAAAACCTTTTTTCGTCCAAGCACTAGAGCAAGTTGGACTAATAAAGTGAATCCCATCTGCGAGTAAGGATCGCCCAAAGCTGTTCGGTCTATGGCGTCTGCACGTGAAAACAGTAGTTAAGTAAAGACAGGGGGCACCGGACTTGATAATACTTACAAGGAATAGATAATAGACATTTGGGTAGAAACCCAGACACTTTTTAGAAGATAATTACTCTCTTTTATTAAAGCATCTCTCTCTTTTTTTTTCTCTTTCTCTCTCGTTCTCTCTCTCTTTCTTTCTCTCTCTGTCTTCCTCTCTCTCTGTCTTCCTCTCTCTCTCTCTCTCTCTCTCTCTCTCTCTCTCTCTCTTTTTTTTTTTTTTCTCTTTCTTTCTCTTTCTCTCTTTTTTCTCTTTCTTTCTCTTTCTCTCTATTTCTCTCTTTCTCTCTCTCTCTCTCTGTCTTCCTCTCTCTCTCTCTCTATCTCTCTCTCTCTCTTTCATTTTGATACATAGAATGGTAGTGCAGAAGACAGCAGTCAAAAGTTCCGAATTTTTCTTTATTATAAATTTGATATATTTTTGTAAATAATTATATTTTTTATTGCTTTCTAAGGAGTTAAAAACTTATATAAAGAAATCTCCATTCAGATTATTATTTTATTCATTTTTTCGTTTGTTTTGCTCTTCAAACAATGAAATGATAAATCACCTACAGCCCAAAGATTCTGACTGGATAAAACTACATATTCATACACTTTATACAAGGATTAGAAAAGAAAAACACGTCTCTCTCAATTGTGTTTTGTTTTTTTCACGATTAAATCCATTGCGACATTGTAATCTACCCTGAGCTTTGGTATCAATTGATTTTTGATGAGGGACAATGTGTAGATAGTAGTTTTAAGCTTTGTGATTTGATGGCATAAAATTCT
>JAWDGP010006143.1:25000-43454 GCA_033675545.1 Elysia crispata
TGTTATCATATCTATTGTTGTACTTCTTATTATTATTAAAATTATAATAATTATAATTAATATTATTAAAAATATTAATATAATTATTATTATTTTAATTTTTATTTATTATCATTATTATTATTATTATTATTATTATTATTATTATTATTATTATTATTATTATTATTATTATTATTATTATTATTATTATTATTATTATTATTATTATTATTATTATTATTATTATTATCATTATTATTATAATTGTTATTATTATTATTATTATTATTATTATTATTATTATCATTATTATGATTAATATTATTATTGTTATTTTTATTATGAATATTATTATCATTTCTATTATTATTTCAATTTTTTTTTATAGGTACTGTTTTACGTTCAGTATCTCTTTTTTCAGGCTCCCGTATTTAATGAAAATGAATTTCCCTTTTTTAACTACTTTGACAGTGTATTACACACATAGAAATCATTGTTTTAGTTTTGTTAGTGTTTCGTGTATTCTAATTAGCCGAAGTATCATTTTAGTCTTCTTTAGTTTTAACCCATTATTTTTTTGAAATTATTGGTGCCTGCTGCCTACAAGTGAAATTAACCTCTTCTCTCAGACATGAAGGATCTAAGTTTTGTCAATCGTCTCAATATTTTTAAAGAGAGCATGTGTGTGGCTTTTTTTTATTTTTTGGTAAATTCGAGAGAGAGGGGGAGGGAGATTTTTAACTTTATTTTTTTTTCTCTTTTCAAAGTTCTTCGACGCATTTACGACGAGGCAAGTAGCTGCGTTGGCATCTCTACAAAATTACCACCTACGCATACAAATAGACAAACCTGCAAAACTAATTATGAAAATCAAATAACAAACAGTATGACCACCGCTCAAAAATGCACGTAAGACGTTTTTATGAAAGAAAATATGAGAAAAGTATTTACATGTCTTTAAAGACTTTTTAAACTACCTACTTAGTCTCTCAACCTCTGCTTCCATCTACCCTGTTCTTTTAGACCATGTGGGTTTTTTTTTTTTTTTTAGTTAAAGTTCAATCCTTTTTTCATTCTACCTTTCATTTTTCTGACCGTTACCTTTTTTCCGTCTTCTGCCATTTTTTTTTCTTCCTCAAATCAACACCATTCTCCTAGAAGTTCTGTTCCCTTTGTTTCTCTACTGTATCTTACTTATCATTCGTCCATCACTTTCCAAATCCTAGTTTTTCGTTTCAAATTCCTATGTCTTCCTCTGCCTACTTTCTTCCGTCTTTACTTATTTCCTCTTTTCATTTTCTATTCTTACTTTTTTTAAACTGTTCATCCACACTGTGCTCTATCTTTTGTACTAGCTGTTTTCTTCGTATCCCAATTTTTGCTTGCCGACGTAATCTTTTCCATCAATTACTTAATTATTTTAATGTATGAAAAGTCTCATGATCTTCTTCATATCATGTAACTATAATGTTGATAGGGCACGATGAACGTCAGTCTTTCTTCCTCCCCCCCCCCCTCCAAGTCTTCTTTTGCACCATGCATGAACTAAGGTAATCTCCACTTATCTTCTTTTGTCTCATTTTAATTTCTACCCAACTTTTCATTATGAAAGTTAAATGATTTAAAAGCTTACAACCACTACCGCCAATATCACTGACACTGCTGCTGCTGCTGCTCCTCCTCCTCCTCCCACTACTACTACTACTACTACTACTACTACTACTACTACTACTACTACTACTACTACTACTACTACTACTACTACTACTACTACTACTGCTACTGCTACTAATACTACTGCTGCTGCTGATACAACTACTACTACTACTACTACTACTACTACTACTTGTGCTACTACTACTACTACTACTACTACTACTACTACTACTACTACTACTACTACTACTACTACTACTACTACTACTACTACTACTACTACTACTACTACTACTACTACTACTACTACTACTACTACTACTACTACTACTACTACTACTACTACTACTACTACTACAACAACAACAACAACAACTATAAGCCACTGGTTTTTCCTCCTCTTGATCTAAATTTTTTATTACTACAACTAGTACCACCACTCTTTTTTGCTGCCCCTACTCCGCTTCAGCACAAAATAAAAACTTTGAAATAATAAATCGCTTGAAATATTAGGATTCTTTAGATTTATATTCACGAGATGCACTTGTATTATTCCTTCGCTTTGGTCCATTTTCACATGAGGAAAACATAAGGATTTAATTATAGTTGTAAGGAAATTAACAGTGTTTATAGTTTTGACTAGTACTAAAGCATTCCAAAATGCATAAGGCCAAGTCACTGGAGTTAAAAAAAACTTATGCATGTTTGAGTTATTGTAATTTATTTCTTTTAACTTTTGATATCACCCACAAATCTAGATCTAACTCGAGACCGACAAATAAGACGAAAATCGAGAAAACATTAAGAACAGCTGGAATGAACAGGGATCGAACTTGCAACTCGATGCGGCACCCATCGCCTTGCCGAGACAAGACCAGGCACTGAGCCATCCACATCTTTACAAAATTAGATGCTTTAGGACCAGTAACTTTCATGCTGGCTTGAACAGACTAAGAAGCTGAATCACTAAGAACTCTTATTTGTTTACAGGACATGAACAAACTAGCCTCTGGTGGATCTTAAAAAGATGCACATTTGACTGCTTTCTTTATTTCTGTTTTAACTTTTGGGCATAGTTAGGACAGAATTGGTATCAGAAGGCAACTTACATTTCAGCCTACAGGCTTATACAACAAAAATATTTAACTGTGCTAACTCTGACAAATAGTTATTAATATAGCTCACTCTTGCACTTGCCGTACTACAAAAGTTTGTTCACTTTGGTGACTATGTTTGAATAGTAGGAAGCCTCAACTAGTGCCTAAAGGATGTGAACTTGTTCTTGGACCTCAAGAAGATGGCAATACCCTTAATGATTCAGAAAAGAAAGAACTAAAGCTCCCCAAGGAACAGACCGAGCTGCCAAAATAAACAAACCTTAGCACCAAGTGTAAAAGTGAACCATATAGGTTAGCCATTTCGCCCATTTAAGACGGTTTTTGTTGTGTGAGCCTGACACAGTGGACTGAACAAAAAGTGTATTCTGAGCATAATTCTATCTTTTCTAGATTTAAAGTTAAAACAAAATAGATCACTATAACCTTGAGCACCCAAGTGACTTAACCTTTATTTAAGGAGGCTCCGAAAGCATTAAGAAAGCAGTCTCATCTCAATGCATTACAATGAACAAGTTAATTTCGAAGAACAGACCTGTTTGAAAGATGCTACTAGGTACCACAGTCATAATGGTCGATCCAAGACCTACAAACTGATGCTGTTGAGAAACCTGGAAACCTATACTCTTTTGTGGCATCTGTTTTGTGCTGTCATCAGAGATAATATAGACACAGAATGCACTTTTCATCAAGTGTTAAGTTGGCTGCAGCCTATATCTAACTATTGAAATGTATCCATGTTTTCTTTACAGAAAGAAGGGCTGTTCCAAATGCTGTATGACTTTTACTATCTCTATAAAAACATTATGGAAATGCTGTTGCAATATATGGGCTTCACGACTGCAGATCAAGTAGCCAAATATAAATCCTTAAATTTGGCAAGCACTTTGGTCATGTTATCGCAGTAAATTTACTTCCAAATGACGGTGTAAAGAATCGTTGAAGCTGTATATATAAATAAAAGTTGAGATGCTGGTGGTTTAAACATAATTATGGCTGTATTAATCTAGAGAAAATTCATAAAATTTTTAAATTTTACTTAAAGGCAGAGTTTGATTGACTCTTATGACGTAGGTCAATAGAGGATTGTGAGTCATTGAAAGAATCATGAAAATAAAACAAAAAGTCATAAAAACTGATTCGGCGGTAAGGTTCGTTTGACCTCGTTATTCACCTGTCATTATTTTTATATTTATATTTTAATAAAAAGCGTTAAGTCAAGATGCATTCCATCTACATAATTTTAATCTCATTGAATATGTATTAGGGAATCGGGAGACGTTTAGAAAGATCACTGACATTTTCAGATCCCTTGTGTGAAATGTAGTGACGTTTTTCAAGCTGTCACCCAGGAAAATGGGACTGTGCAGACCTTTTTTATAAAATTATAGAAGACATTGACCGCGGAGTTTGGTTTTAGGAGAAAGAGACAACAACGAAACAAAAATTGATGCAGATAATCACGATTTATGCATGTTCTCTCAGAATATGGAAGTGATGACGCTGTCTGCATTTTGTAGAACTACCATGAGATGCTGGTTATTTTTTCCTCTTCGTAAAATTTACCTTACATTCTCAATACATGTTGTTGTTGTTGTTGTTGTTGTTGTTGTTGTCCTTATCATCCCGGCTGTTGAGTGCCATTCTGGGATGGACTTGACTCGCTTCTCCAATACACAACACCCTTGGCTAGCTTGCTGTTCGTGTAGAATCTTTCATGTCGTCGTACCACTGACCTGTGGGTCTGTCCCTTCCTCTTGTACCATCCATTCTTTCTGTGAGGACTGTTTTCTGCAGGCTGTCATGTCTTGTAGTATGGTAAAAATATGACAACATGTGTTCGTATTTGAGATAGCAGTCTTCACAACACCAAGTCTTCTCAAAACTTCCTCGTTTGTCACTCCATCTTTGTAGCTAACTCTTGCCAAGCGCTTGAATATCGACATGTATATACATCAGATATTCTGAATCTCCTCGTGAAAAAGATTTTATTTGAACACGTTGAATTTTTCGATAGTGATTCTTGCAAATATTTCGATATATTTTGGAATGTTTTCCACTGAAAAGGAACAGATTTTGATGTCTTTGGTTGTAGTGGATCGAGAATTGCGAATGCGGTACTGCTAGTTTAAAACTTTCTGTCATCAACAATGCATAGTTCAGGAATTCACGTCACCTGTGATCGGTTGTTAGTATACCCTGTTAGTATTTGTGATCCTATTGTCACTAGCTGGCTACCAAAGAGAACTGTGTAAAACAGATATCTGTAATTTTCCAATCCGTTCTTTTTCGAGATACATGATTGTACATGTACCTCTAAAAGCTCATTTTAGAATTACACAAATGAGTTTAGCAATCAAAAGTATCTAGAGGCGCGTTTGTTTGTTCTTGTTTTTTGTTTCTTTGTTGTTGTTGTTGTTGTTTTTTTTGTTTTTTGTTTTTTTTTTTTGTTCTTTTTGTTTTTTTGTTGTTTTCTTTTTTTTTTTTTTTTGCGAGAATTATCATTTTGAAATAAAGGTTTGTTTCAAAGGCTTTGAACTGTCTTTTCCAGATCACTAGCTATCACTAGGATTAAAAAAATGCACTCAGACTATTATGACAAAGCATATCGGACATAGGACATTCACTAGTCAGATTTCTTTGATTGCCCGTAAGCAAGACACCCGGTGATTAACTTTTATTGGACGCAGTGTTTGTAACAAAATTATAAAAATCATTTTTCGATTAAATAGTCTCATTTCATTATTATCGAACGGATCCTTACTGAGAATTTTCTGACAGGCGAAACGAAAACTTTATGGATCCATACATGAGCGATCCAAGGGGTTTGATTTAATCACTGACACTGTTGAACGTTTTGTTTTAATCACTTAATAAACTCATTTGTTTCTTCAGACTTGAGTTATTTCTGAGGAAAATACTTTGGAATATCACAACTCACATAACAGATATAATACAATCATATAGGATTTTTAGCGATAATGCGCTGGCTTAAGGTGTTATAGGGTGACAGAGCCGCTGTAAATGCTTGAATTGTTGTATTCAATCCCTTGACCTACACTACAGCTGCCCTGGCACATTCTTTTGGACTACTTAAAGGAGCATGGATTATAAGACTTTAAAATCATAATTCGTCAAATCCTCCATTCTGGTTAATTCCTGTTTATCATTTTGTCCACACACACACGCACAATCACATCTCTTCTCTCTTTTCTTCTTGATTTGGATACATATTTTTTTTTATTTTTCCACATTTTTAATGTACCTGAGAATACCCTAAACTAAAAATACCTGTCTTTATTTTCTCTACATTCAACGAGATTTTAACGACCAGAATTGACACATATAATCACTGAGTCTTAAGCAAACGTTGGTTGGGTGAATCAATGCGGGCTAGCAAGATTTTACTGTTCTCCCACGTTGAACATGTTTAGTATTTTAGATTTATTTACTATTTGACATGAAAGGTTAAAAAGAAATTTGCTTTCCAATCATTACATTCTGTTTTATGGGTTTAGACGAATACAATGTAAAACATTATACAAGCTGTCATCCAGCACCCAACTATCGAACGCCACGTAATGCCAAAGTGTCGCATTCCACGCAATGTTGCAGTGGAATGCCACGTAATGGAAATTCTGGCATGTACAGTATAAAGAAGAACTGTTTTGGTCACTCTAGCGTTGGACAAAGAACATCGCACGAAGTGATCGAGCCACTTGAGATCGGAGATCAGCCTGGTAAATTCTTTGTTTGTAGATCTCACATTTCACGACATCTTTCATTGCTTATTACAACCTCACACGGATTAATCATAAAAATTATGTTGTTAAACAGAGGGGAAAATACAACCTGACTTCACGAGTCTTTTCAACTGGTTATTAATGCGTTTTAGAAAATAACGCTTTTAATGATAAGACTGAAATTCATTTCAACTTTGTGATTAAACTTTTGTTAAAAAAATAGGATCTGTAAACCTGATAGCTGTTGAGATTAAAACCATAGCAGATGAAAATTATGTTTGCATAAGTTATCCATGTTTTGAAAAACTAATTAAATAAAAACTTAAATAAACCGTATATTGTTTCGTTATGGAATAATGCTTTATAATTAATTGGATACTATTATTTGTCACAACTTAGTTTTGCCCTTATTGAATTGAGTTAACATTGTTTACTATCATGTTTATACTTTGTGTCTGCAATATTTAAAGTCTTTCACTAGAACGCTAACTGGATCAATCCTGTGTTGATGATACAGGCGTTGCGTCAGAAGCATACAGATCTTGGGCTTGACAGCCGCTAGGTAGCCCTGGCTCACAATTAGTTTTTAGTTTTGTTTTTTTATGTTACTGTCAAGAGCCATGTCCTCTCGAATACCAATGTCGAATTTGCGTTTAGAGAGACAATCTTACACTTGTGTGTAAACCTAAAATTTGATCTACATCATCGATTTTTGTACTTGACCATGGAGCATTTTCCTTTCAAACTCGATAGGCATCCATACTTCAGACATGGCCAGGTCATCTTAGTTTTCTTGTGCACAGATTGTTAAACTTGCCTGAACTATCACTTCCAAATTCGTGAAATGGTCGCGTCTAGTTTTGCCAAAGATCGTGTTCCGGTGACATGTGAGGGATAAAATATCGAACAGTTTTTACGGCTTTCTCTACAAAGTCCAGAGTTTGGACTCAGACATACAACACTGATCCTGATCTTTGTGCATGTAGTGATTTCTAATTTTCTCTTCCTTGGTGCCCTTTTAGTGAATTGCTGAAAGGATTTAGCCGTTTTCCCTATCAAATTTAAATAGATAAATAGATAAAAATGGTTGTGTTTGAGACAAATTATTTCCGAAATTCGTAAAGTTGTAGTTAACTAGACATCTAAATACCTGGATGTGTTTTGGGCAGGATTTAGGAAAATAAGTCGACTTTCTGTGCATTGGTCAAGATTTCCATCAACGTCAGAGATCACGGCGATTGAAATAAGAAGTTTAAATAAGAAAATGAAATAGACGTTGAAATAAAAAGTTGAAATAAGAAGCTGAATTAAAAAGTTGAAAGAAGAACTTGAAATAAGAAAATGAAAAAGAAAACGAAATAAAAAGCTTAAATAAGAAAATGAATATAAAGCGTTGAAATACAAAGTTCAAAATAGAAAATGAAATAAGAAGTTAAAATAAGAAGTTGAAAAAAAAGCCATGAATAATGCGCATGAGATAAGTTTATTGAAGTGAACGTAGACTGTAGCGAATTAGACAAGGTGCCCAAAAACATCTATATAGCCGCGAATTAGACAACGTGCCCAAAATCATCTACATGGCCGCGAATTAGACAAGGTGTCTGTAACGCACTGTACTATAAGTTGACCTGTTCATTTCCAAATTTGTTACACTGGGGGCTCGTACAGGATAGAATCTACGTTCAGCGCATCGGAGAATATATAGATCTAGAGACCTAGATTAGTCCAGCGTAGAACTAGATCTAGATTACCAACCTTCGTCTGCTAAAATCTAGTACAAGCGCTTTGCTTGCCTCAATCGTCAGATCTAAAGTTAGATCTAGAGTCAGAGTCGCTCAAGGCCAGCAGTGTGTTCTGCGTAAACCGTGTCATGTATTTTTACGCGAGTATTCGAAGCGTCTCTATTTTCATATAGCACTCTCAGCTGATAAAGCTCCATAATATCGTCCATTCAAGAAATTAAAGAGATTGCTGAGGAACTGCAGTTACGAGGAGATGAAAAGAAAAATTCTATTATTGAACAAATGGATAAATTGCGCAAATTACAAGCTGAGAAGGAACAGAGAGAAGCAGAAGGTAAACTTCAAGCTGAAAAGGAAGAGCGAGAAGCTAAACCTTGCTGAAAAGGAAGAGCGAGAAGCTAAACTTCAAGCTGAAAAGGAAGAGCGAGAAGCTTAACTTCAAAAAGAAGAGAGAGAAGCTAAACTACAAGCTGAAGAGAGGTTAAGGATAGAGGAAATGAGGACACAGTTAGAGTTGGCAAACATACAAGCACAGGCAAGTCAGCAAAGTGAACATAACCTTACATCAGGCAGAACAAGATCGGTCCGTGAAGGAGAGAATTCTTAATTCAAGATTCCTAAATTACCGGCTTTTAGGGACAGAAAGGATGACCTTGATTCTTGGCTACTTCGGTTTGAGCGATTCGCTACCACAAGTGGATGGCCCAGGGAAAGCTGGTGCGCACCATTATCAGCACTGCTGACAGGAAGAGCGTTAGAAGAGTTTTGTTGTCTCTCAGATATCGAGGCCACAGATTATGATCGTGTCAAGGAACTCCTACAAAAGAGATATAATCTGACAGAAGACGGCTATAGGCAGCGATTCCGCACTTGTTCATCAGAGGGGAGGGAGAGAATCCCATTATGTTCATAGTCCACCTCAAGACATACTTAGAGCGATGGATGAAATTGGCGGAAGCACCACAGACATATGAGGCTCTCAGGGACCTGTTTGTGAAAGAACAATTCCTAGACTCAAGTCCGGCTGATTTGTCTACATACCTGCGGGATCGGAGACTAGCTGACCTTGAAGAAGTGGCGAGGTCAGCTGAGTTATTCCTCACGGCCCGCAAGAGACAGCTGAGCGACCGAGCGAGGCAAGGCACTACTCATGAGCAAAACAAGCCTCCCATTTCCATTTGCCACAACTGTAGAAAGCCTGGTCACACTACCCAGAATTGTAGGAATAAAGCGACTCAGGGCAGAGGATGTTATCATTGTGGAGAATTGACTCACATGAGGAAGGACTGTCCGAAGCTGAGGATGAATAACAGTCAGGTTACGTCATCCAAGAGAGCAGGATCGGCAGCCATGCGGGTTATGGAAACCCAAGGATCAGCATCAGGAGAGGATGCGGGAAAAGCAGACACCAGATATGACATCAGAACCGAAGTCCAAGACTGGTTGCTGCAGTTGGCGAGTGGGAAGAGAGTTCCAGCCATGATAGACTGTGGAGCCTGTGGTGGTAAGGGGTCAGCCAGAGAGCTGAACCTACCGATCATCAAGGGCCTTGTTAGAGACAAGACAGTCGACGTGTTAAGGGACACAGGTTGTGAGGGCGTCGTGGTTCGTCGCGGGTTTGTTCATGATGATCAGCTAACAGGAAAGTGCTGTTTGATTGTCAGGATCGACAATACAGTACTGCTGGCGGAGAAGGTCAGGATTCAAGCCAAGACACCTTATCTGTCTGGCGAAGTGGAGACGCTATGCATACCGGAGGTCATATGTGATCTTGTTGTGGGAAACGTCCCGGGTGCTCGGAACCCAGATGACCCTGATATGACAGCCATAGTTGGTGCTGTAACGACAAGGGCCCAAGCAAGACAGGAGGTCAGGCATAGGCCACTTACAGTACCGGGTACACCGAAGTACACAGGAGTGAATCGGAGAGAGCTGATCCGACTCCAGCGAGATGATGAAGCCATCAAGAGGATGGGCGAGACTGCTATGTCTGAAAATCGCGCGGGAAAAACATCCTTCTTCGAGAAAAAAGACGGGATCGTATACAGAGTTTATAATGACGAGACCCGCGGAGGGGCTAATGTACGACAAGTCGTTCTCCCAGAAAGCCTGAGAAAGTACGTAATGTCAGTAGCCCATGATACTATCACCGAAGGTCACCTTGGAATAAAGAAGACTAGAGAGAAGATAATGAGTAACTTCTACTGGCCTGGCATGTACGAGGACGTGGCCAGATATTGCCGCTCGTGCGATATATGTCAGAAGACGGTGAGCAAGGGAACAGTGCAGAAGGCCCCAATGGAGAAAATACCAGTGGTGGATGTCCCTTTTAAACGTGTCACTGTGGATATAATAGGACCGATAGAACCAGCAAGTGAAGCAGGACACCGATACATTTTGACGCTTGTAGACTATGCTACGAGGTATCCAGAAGTCGTCCCGCTGAAGAGAATCGACACTGAGTCAGTAGCCGAGGCGCTCATGGATATATATAGTCGCCTCGGTGTTCCAGAAGAAATTCTTAGCGATCAGGGAACACAGTTTATCTCAGATTGTATGAAGGTAGTATGCAGGCTTCTTGGTGTGACACAATCTACGACTACACCATATCACCCGATGTGTAATGGCCTGGTCGAGAAGTTCAACGGCACGTTAAAGAAGATGTTGAAGAGGCTGTGCAATGAGAAGCCAAAGCAGTGGCACCGATACATCAATGCTCTACTCTTTGCGTACAGGGAAGTGCCTCAAGATTCAACTCATTTTGCTCCGTTCGAGCTTATGTATGGCAGGATTGTGAGAGGACCCATACACATACTACGGGAACTATGGACCCAAGACATTGCTGAACTGGAAGTGAAGTCAAGCTATCAGTACGTGCTAGACCTACGACAGCGTCTTAACGACACATCAAAACTAGCTAAGGAGCAGCTTGAATCGTCACAAGCGAGACAGAAGAAACATTTCCACAAGAAAACAAAGGCTAGGCGTTTCAGTCCGGGCGACAACGTGTTAGTTCTCCTTCCGACCGACGCAAACAAGTTGTTGGTACAATGGAAAGGACCCTATGATATTATCAACTCAGTGAGTCTTAACGATTACAAGGTCAAGATCAGTGGAAAAGAGAAGACTTTGCATGCAAATCTTCTCAAGAAACGATGAAACTAGTTCAAGAGTGTTCGATGTCTCGAGCCAGACTCGAGATGATCTCAACGTTCCATCGTGTGTGGCCGTGGTTGAGGACTACGACTACGAGGCAGATAAGGGCCATGATCAAGACAATTTGGCCTGTGATGAACGAGGCTCCGAAGATCTTCCCGAAATTGGCACTTGGGGACAGAAAGAAGATGCTGCGGATGTCAAGTTCGGTGAAGCCCTGACATATGACCAAAATCGGGAGCTTCAGATGTTGGTCCAGAGGTTCAGAGATATAATTCTCAGATCGTCCTGGCGATACTAATCTGGCTGAGCACCGGATCGACTTGACTTCCGACGTAACTGTACGTCAGACACCGTATGCTGTACCATTCACCCTGAAGTCTTCATTCAAGAAAGAGCTACAGCAGATGGAGAACTTAGGGATAATACGCAAGAGCGACTCACCATACGCGTCGCCTGTGGTCGTTGTGAAGAAGAAGGACGGGAGTAATCGTATCTGCATTGATTTCCGTCGCCTCAAGATTACAGTCACTGACCCTCAACCAGTTCCTTTGCCAGCCGAGTCTTTCCTTGGTATGAGCTAAGAAAAGTACTTCTCCAAGCTCGACTTGACCAAGGGTTATCACCAGATACGTGTGAGGCCTTCAGATGTCCACAAGACTGCTTTCGTGACGATGGGTCAACACTACGAGTTCCTGAGGATGCCGTTTGGGGTGGTTAACTCCGGCATGACTATGACAAGAGCAGTGCGATGACTTCTGGAGGGGATAGACAACGTAGTTGACTACATCGACGATCTGCTGGTACATACCAAGACGTGGGAGGAACACTTGCAAGTCCTGGAGGAACTCTTGAAGAGGTTGAAAGCGGCCAACCTAGTTGCGAGACCAACAAAATGCGAACTGGGAGCAACCCAAGTCGACTTCCTAGGACACCGCCTTGGACCGGGGACAGTTGGACTTCAGGACTGCAATGTTGAGAAAGTGAAAGACGCCCCGAGACCGACCACCAAGAAAGAGATTAGATCCTTTTTAGGTTTAGTTGGTTATTATCAACCATTCATACCTAACTTTGCTGCTATTGCCGCCCCCCTATCAGATCTAACTCGTAAAGTCAGCCTAACAAAATTGTGTGGGGAGAGCCCCAGGAAAGAGCGTACGCCGCATTGAAAAAAGCTGTAATTAGAAAACCCATACTGGTGCTCCCTGACGTTAATAAAGAGTTTGTTCTGAGAAACAGATGCATCTGATATAGGGTTAGGCGCCACCCTGTTACAGAACAGGGAAGGGCACATTTTTCTTGTCGCTTATGCAAGCAGGAAGCTTCTAGCTAGGGAGAAAAGATATTCTGTGATGGAGAGAGAATGTCTCGGAACTGTTTGGAGTATAAAGAAATTTGCTATGTATCTTTATGGTAAGCAGTTCACGCTTCAGACAGATCACCGACCCCTTGAATTTCTAAAGGTTTCTAAATTTGATAACCCTCGTATCATGCGTTGGGTATTGGCTCTGCAGAGTTTTGTTTTTAGAGTAGAACACATTAAAGGCAAGGATAATGTGGGAGCTGATTTTCTTAGAAGAGTTCCTGTATAATATTTTGAATATTTATTATTAAATGTAATATTCAGATTGCATTGTTGAGAAGTAGGCAGCTTCTGATATGCCTGTACTTATTGTAATATTGTATTTTACCTTTTTCGAAGTAAAACTTCTATTGTTTGTATTGCAAGTATTTTCGGGTTATACTAAACGTAAAGCATGACTGCCAGTATGCCCACATCAAGTAAAAGTCTCGTAATGTATCCATTGTATTGATGATACTTGTATCAAATGGAAAGCAGTATACAATGCTTTGGATGTGAGAATAATTTTTTTGGAAAAATTATATTAAGTGGGGGGATGTGTAACGCATTGTACTATAAGTTGATCTATTCATTTCCTCACCCTTTTTTTTTTGGTGCGTAACTTTGGGTAGCGAATCGGCTAGATCTTATTTGGTTGCATAACGTTTGTATTTCAAGCCTAAGAACTTAGTTTTGTTTATTGAACACAGCCCGCACTTATATGGTCAAGATTCTTCTAGAATCTCCGACTTAGTTCTAGCATAGTAATGATCTCGTCACCCCTTGCTTACCTTTGTTTTTATTGGTTGCTAATTGCTAATGACGTGTACCGAATATGTTCTCTTATGATTTATGTAATTCCTTTTCTGGATGATTCGACGACATTTTGTATAAATAAGAATCCAAATTATATTTAGGATGTCAACATCATCGAGTCTACAGTGAGTCAACATCAAGTCTACAGTGAGTGATTGTTTTAAGTCTACCTACAGTGAGTGATAATTGAGTCAATCTACAGATATTGTATAGTCTAGCTCTTGTGTTGGATTAAACTGTTTGCAATCTGTACTTGCGGACTTCGGACTTATGTTCTACGGACGAGTCGTGTGATTGGCTGTAAATATTTTGAAACCGCTAGCCAAACAGAGCCTAACAGAAAACCCCCATCACCAAATCTGTTACAAGGTCCGAAAACATCTACATACCCGCTAATTAGACAAAGTGCCCAAAAACATCTATATAGCCGCGAATTAGACAAAGTGCCCAAAAACATCTACAAAACCGCGAATTAGACGAAGTGCCCAAAACATCCACAAAAGCCGCGAATTAGATAAGGTGCCCAAAAACATCTTTATAGCCGCGAATTAGACAAGGTGTCCAAAAACATCTACATAGCCGCGAATTAGACAAGGTCTCTAAAAACATCTACATAGCCGCGAATAGAGACTAGGTGCTCAAAAATATCTACATAGCCTCGAATTAGACAAGGTGTCCATAAAAAATAAATAGCCCCGAGTTAGACAAGCTGCGCAAAATTTTTACATACCCGCGAATTAGACAAGAAGCCCAAAAACATCTACATAGCCGAGAATTAGACAAGGTGTCCAAAAACATCTACATAGTCACGAATTAGACAAGGTGTCCATAAACATCTACATAGCCGCAAATTAGACAAGATGCCCACAAACATATACATAGTCACGAATTAAACAAGGTGCCCAAGGACATCTACATAGCCGCGAATTAGACAAGGTGCCCAAAAACATACACATAGCTACGAATTAGACAAGGTGTCCAAAAAAAACTATAAAGCCGATAAATTAGACAAGGTGTCAAAAAACATCTACATCGCCGCGAATTAGCTAAATTCCCCAAAAACATCTACGTAGCCGCGAATTAGACAAGTTGCCCAAAAACATCTACATAGTAACGAATTAGACAAGGTGTCAAAAAACATCTACATACCCGCAAATTACACAAGGTGTCTAAAAGCATCCTCATAGCCGCGAATTAGACGAGGTGTCCAAAAACATCTACAAAGCCACGATATGACAAGGTGCCCAAAAACATCCAAATAGCCGCGAATTAGACAAGGTGCCGAAAAACATCTACATAGACGCGAATTACACAAGGTACCCAAAAACATCTAGACAGCCGCGAATTAAAAGAGAGGCCCAAAAAAAAAATCCACTTAGCCGCGAATTAGACAAGGTGCCCAAAATTATCTACATAGCCGCGATTTAGACAAGGTGCCCAAAAAAAATGAACAGAGCCGGGAATTAAACAAGGTGCCCAAAAACATCCATATAGGCGCGAATGAAAAAAAGGGTACCCAAAAACAAATACATAGCCGTGAATTAGACAACGTTCCAAAAACATCTACATACCCGCAAAATAGACAAAGTGCACAAAAACAGCTACATAGATGCGAATTTGACAAGGTACCAAAAAAAATTACATAACCGCGAAATCGACAATGTGTCCAAAAACATCTACATAGCCGCGAATTAGACAATATGCCAAAAACATCTACATAGCCACGAATTAGACGAGGTGTCCAAAAACATCTACAGAGAGGCGAATTTTAGACAAGATGTCCAAAAACATCTACATGGCCTTGAATTACACAAGATGCCCAAAAAAATCTAAATAGCCGCTAATTAGACAAGCTGCCGAAAATATTTACATACCTGCGAATTAGACAAGGTGCCCAAAAACATCTACCTAGCCGAGAATTAGACAAGGTGCCCAAAAACATCTACATAACCGCGAATAAGACAAGGTGTCTAAAAACATCTACATAGCCGCGAATTAGACAAGGTGCCCACAAACATCTACAAAGTCACGAAATAAACAAGGTGCCCAAAGATATCTACATAGCCACGAATTAGACGAGGTGTCCAAAAACATCTACATAGCCGCGAATTACACAACGCGCCCAAAAACATCTACATAGCCGCGAATTAAACAAGATGTCCAAAAACATCTACATAGCCGCGCATTAGGCAAGGTGCCCAAAAATACCTACATAGACGCGAATTAGACAAGGTGTCCAGAAACATCTGCATACCCGCGAATTAGGCAAGGTGTCTAAAAACAACTACAAGGCCGCTAATTAGACAACTTGTCCAAAAACATCCATAGAGACGCGAATGAAAAAGGGTACCCAAAAACATCTACATAGCCGTGAATTAGACAAAATATCAAAAAAATATACATAGCCGCCAAATAGAAAAAGTGCACAAAAACATATACATAGCCACAAATTAGACAAAGTGCCCAAAATTATTTACATAGCCGCGAAAAAAACAAGGTGTCCAAATGAATCAACATAGCCGAAAATTAGACAAGGTGCCAAAAACATTTACATAACTGCGAATTAGAGAAGGTGCCCAAAAACATCTATATAGATGCGAATTAGACATGGTGCCCAAAAACATCTACATAGATGCGAATTAGACAAGATGCCCTAAAACATCTAAATAGCCGCCAATTAGACAAGATGTCCAAAAACATCTACAAAGTCGCGAATTAGACAAGGTCTCTAAAAACATAAACATACCCGCGAATTAGACAAAGTACCCAAAATTATTTACATAGCCACGAATTCGACAAGGTGTCCAAATAAACTACATAGACCCGAATTAGACAAGGTGCCCAAAAACAACTAAATAGCCTCGATATAGACAAGGTGCCCAAAAACATCTACATAGCCATGAAATAGACAAGGTGCCTCAAAACATCTTTATAGCCGCGAATTAGACAAGATGTTTAAAAACATGTACATAGACGCGAATTACCATGGTTTCCAAAAACATCTATATCTACATAGCTTCCAATTAGACGAGGTGTCCAAAAACATCTACAAAGCCAAAATATGACAAGGTGCTCAAAAACATCTACATAGCCGCGAATTACACAAGGTGCCTAAAAACATCAACAAAGCTGCGATATGACAAGGTGCCAAAAAAGATCTACATAGCTGCGTATTAGACAAGCTGCCAAAAACATCTTCATAGTTACGAATTAGACAAGATAATAAAAACATCAACAAAGCCGCGAATTAGACAAGGTGCCTAAAATCATCTACAAAGCTGAGATATGACAAGGTGCCCAAAAACATCTACATAGCCGCGTATTAGACAACCTGCTAAAAGCATCTTTATAGCCACGAAATAGACAAGGTGTCCAAAAACCTCTGCATAGCTGTGATTAAGATAAGTTGCCAAAAACATCTACAGAGCCGCAAATTAGACAAGGTGTCTAGAAACATCTACATAGCCACGAATTAGACAAGGTGCTCAAAAAGGTCTAGATAGCCGCGAATTAAACAAGGTGTCCAAAAACATCCAAATAGGCGCGAATTAAAAAAGAGTACCCAAAAACATCTACATTGCCGTGAAATAAACAACGTGCCAAAAACATCTACATAGCCGCCAAATAGACAAAGTGCACAAAAACATTTCCATAGCCGCAAATTAGACAAGGTGCCCGAAATTATTTACATAGCCGCGAATTCGACAAGATGCATAAAACATCTACATGGCCACGAATTACACAAGGTGTCCAAAAACATCTAAATAGCTGCGAATTAGACAAGCTGCTAAAAACATATACATAGCCGCTAATTTGGCAAGGTGTCCAAAAAGTTCTACATAGTCACGAATTAGACAACGTGTCCAAAAACAACAACATAGCCGCGAATTATAACAGATCTGGAATGGCCCTGTATCACTCGGGATCTCCAAAAACTTTATTTTAACCGCCCAGGATCGAAGGAAATCTGCTGAAACAAAATAAACATAGTTTACAGACAGGAGCATCGCAAAAAAGTAAGACCACAAAAAAGCGCGAACTAGACAGTGATTCCATAATTATGTTATGTTTGATGATTATTCTAGCACTTGGTAAAATATAGTGGTCGAGTGAGGGGAGAGTGAGTAATGATAATAAGAAAAATTGATTAGCTAGATTTAGTTTGCCATGACTCCAGAGTTTCTCTCTCTCTCTCTCTCTCTCTCTCTCTCTCTCTCTCTCTCTCTCTCTCTCTCTCTCTCTTTCTCTCTCTCTCTGTCTCTCCCCCTCTCTCTCTCTCTTTGTCTGGATCTCTCTACCTCTCTCTCTCCGTCTCTCCCTCACTCTCTCTCTGTCTGTCTCTCTTTCTACCTCTCTCTCTCTTTGCCTCTGTCTCTGTCTCTCTCTCCCTGTCTTTCTCTATCTCTCTCTCTCTCTCTCTGTCTCGCTCCCTATCGCCCATCGCCCAGCAGCTATAAACTTACTATAGTGATCACGTCAAACTCTTATTCCGCCAGAAAAAAAAAATGTTTACCCTGCTGTATTTCGTCGTCATGGCTGGCAATATTCTTATCCAACTGGGTGAGTAGAAGATTCATATTTGGATTTAATAGTGGGAGGGAAAAGGGGGGTGGGTGGATTGTTAATATCGGTTTAAATTGCAGCCGTGTACCCTCTATCAATCAGGTTGTTACATATATATCTTTACTAAGAGAATAATTATTACTTAATATTTTTCTCCTATTTATATCGAGTTTAAATTTAATACTGTCGAAGTATAATTCAGCATTGTCAAAAAGCAGCCCCTAAATGATATAATCCTTTTCATGTTTTTTCCCTCACCTTTAGAAAATCCTTTAGATTTTAATATTTTAAACATTCCATCTTAAAAAGCACAGATTCTTTTTTTTTTCCTTTTGCATT
>JAWDGP010006144.1:0-10000 GCA_033675545.1 Elysia crispata
AAAACTACCAGGCGTGGCGATTGTCAAGGATTTAAACAGTGCCAGCTACGCTCTTCCGTGTGCCTGGCCTGAACCACTCACGCCAACCTCCCATTGTTAACATCTCCTAAAACTACCAGGCGTGGCGATTGTCAAGGATTTAAACAGTCCCAGCTACGCTCTTCCGTGTGCCTGGCCTGAACCACTCACGCCAACCTCCCATTGTTAACATCTCCTAAAACTACCAGGCGTGGCGATTGTCAAGGATTTAAACAGTCCCAGCTACGCTCTTCCGTTTTCTTTCTTCCTATGACACTACTCTTCATCTTCTTTTTGTAATTCTTTAGCTTTCAGCACGAGTTTTCCTCCATCTTTCTAACTACTACCTCACCAATGCCTCCTTCTCCCGTTAATTGTTGGCCTAAAAACCCTCTCTTGCTTCTGTCTATCTGATAGTTTCAAACTTTGCTTCTAATCTTCGAATTTTAATCAATCTCGTTTCTTTCGCTTCAATTTTTAATCTTTCCTCCTCTCCAGATTGTTTTTTTTTCAGACAGCAGCAGTCTCCTCTCTTCTGTTTTTTGCTTATATTTTGTCCCAGGTCCGTTCCTCCTCATCTGTGGGCCTCACCTGCAAGATGTATTCTTTATTTTCTCTTCCTCTGTTTTCATTTTTGTCTATCTCTCGAGGAACCTCTACACTTCTCCTCATCTTCCCTCCCACCATGTCTTTTTTTTATCTTTCCTGTAGTTTTTCTGTCTTTCCACCTCTCATTTAGCTTTCAGCCCTTTTCTTCATCTCTCCTGCTATCTGATCACTTTTATCCTGTGTATCTTTGCTGTGACTTTCATCTTTTCTACTTATCTGTCCTCCTATCCAGCCTTCCTTTTTCTTTCTATCTCTCCTGTGACTTTTATCTTTTCTCCTCATCTTTCCTCCTATCTACTCTTCCTTTTTCTGTCAATCTCTCCTGTGACTTTTATCTTTTCTCCTCATCTTTCCTCCTATCTACTCTTCCTTTTTCTGTCTATCTCTCCTGTGACTTTCATCTTTTCTACTCATCTTTTCTTCTATCCAGACTTCCTTTTTTCTGTCTATCTCTGCTGTGACTTCCATCTTTTCTACTCATCTTTTCCTCTATCCAGTCTTCCTTTTTCTGCCCATCTCTCTTGTGACTTTCATCTTTTCTGCTGTCCAGTCTTCCTTTTTCTGGACACTACAGCCTAACAGTCTCTTTGACTGTAGAGGTTACAATGACATTGCACTTAGTCATTGCCTCTAGGTTTATGAATATGCAGAGGTTGCATTGACATAGCACTTAGTCAGTGCCTCTGGGTTTCTGAACCATCGCAGGTTGCAATGACATTGCATTCGTTCATTGTAACTGTGATTGGAAAAAGCAGAGGTTGCAATGGCATTGCACTTAGCCATTGCCTCTGGCTCTGCAAACAGGCGGAGGTTGCAATGACATTGCACTTAGTCATTGCCTCTGAGTTTGCAGCTGAACGCACAAGTTGCGGCCCTGAAAGGCATGGAGCCTGAAGAGGGTGCAGGATCAGAAACCAACAACCACTCTATGGCTCTCAGTTTCTCTCTTTGCTTTTGTCCATTTCTGTTTCTCTCAGACTTTCTCTTCCTTTTTTTCTCCTACCAGCTAGCTTCTGACCTCTTAGCTTCTCTCTTTCTTTTCCTCCTACCCACTTACCTCTGACTCTTCTCTTCCTTTTCCTCCTACCCGCTTACCTCTGACTCTTCTCTTTCTTTTCCTCCTACCCGCTTACCTCTGACTCTTCTCTTTCTTTTCCTCCTACGGACTTACCTCTGACTCTTCTCTTCCTTTTCCTCCTACCCGCTTACCTCTGACTCTTCTATTCCTTTTTCTCCTACCCACTTACCTTTGACTCTTCTCTTCCTTTTCCTCCTACCGACTTACCTTTGACTCTTCTCTTCCTTTTCCTCCTACCGACTTACCTCTGACTGTTCTCTTCCTTTTCCTCCTACCGACTTACCTCTGACTGTTCTCTTCCTTTTCCTCCTACCGACTTACCTCTGACTGTTCTCTTCCTTTTCCTCCTACCGACTTACCTCTGACTCTTCTCTTCCTTTTCCTCCTACCCACTTACCTCTGACCCTTCTCTTTCTTTTTCTCCAACCTGCTTTTCCTTGACTCTTCTCTTTCTTCTCCTCCAACCCGCTTTCCTCCGATACTTATTTTTCCTCTAACCCGTTTTCCTCGACTTTTTGTTTCTTTTCCTCCTACCCGCGTTCCTCCGACCCTTCTCTTTCTGTTCCTCTAACCCGCTTTCCTCCGACCCTTCTCTTTCTTTTCCTCCAGCCCGCTTTACTCCGACCGTTCGATTCCTTTTCTCTATCCGATAGCTCCCTGTTTTTCATTTTCTTCTTCTGTCTCCTCATCGATAATAACAATCCTTTTCTTTTTTTTCCCCCTATCCGGCGATCTAGATTTCTACTTTTGTCTTTAAACTATCTAATAGCTTCAATTAGTTCTCTGTTTTCCTAGAATGTGTAGACTCAAATTTCCTCCTTTTTTTCCTTCCATCCTATGAGTTGAATTAAATCTGATATAGATCAGTGACCTCAAATCTTCTTTTTTTCTTTTTTTTTTTCCTCCTACTCCGTTGTCCCTATGCCCTCTCTTCCATTTTCCTCTATCCGCTGGTTTTACCTTGATATTCTTCAGTCGGTCTCAAATCAATGGTCTCCAGTCTTTCTTCCTTTTTCTTCTATCCGATGACTTTTCATAGTTTTCTTCAATTCCTTTATATTTTAGTTACCAGTGCCTCTGTTCCTTTTTCTTTCTACTTGGTGGTCTATATCTCTCCTATTGCCCCTCCACTGGTTTTTCTCAAACAGTGATATCTAGTTTTATACCCTTTTTCCGTCTTCAAATAAAGTCCTTTTCCCTCTACGTAATGATCTCTATTCTATTTTTACCTTCCTCAAATCGGCATCTTTTCCCCCCTACGTAATGGTCTCTATCCCATTTTTACCTTCCTCAAATCGGCATCTTTTCCCCCTACGTAATGATCTCTTTCCCATTTTTACCTTCCTCAAATCGGCGTCTTTTGCCCCCTACGTAATGATCTCTTTCCCATTTTTACCTTCCTCAAATCGGCGTCTTTTCCCCCCTACGTAATGGTCTCTATCCCATTTTTACCTACCTCAAATCGGCGTCTTTTCCCCCCTACGTAATGGTCTCTAACCCATTTTTACCTTCCCCAAATCGCCATCTTTTCCCTCTACGTAATGGTCTCTATCCCATTTTTTCCTTATTTTCTCTTTTTTTTTCTCTCTTTATCCGATGGCTTCAAGAAGTTATCCACTGCTTTCCTAGATATATAGCCTCTCGTCACAAATTTTCTTACTTTGTCCTCCTACTTCATAATCTCTTTTAATATCTTTTTGTCTGATAACTCTCTTGAATTTCTATTTGCTGTATCAAATCAAGATAAGTCCAAAGTCTTTAATCTTTAAATTAAATAGCCTTGCCTGAAAGAGGTTTGAATCGCGACTTAAACTGCTATAAAATTCTCTCCTAGCGAGATGATATTTAAAGAAAAAGATTTACATCTCTTCTGATCCCCGGTTCCTCCTCAAACCTTGATCGATGACCTTGACATTGGAGAAGAGAGTTGAATTGTCTTCAACTGGTAGCGTACACCGTCATGGGACTTAAGTTGAGAAATTACATCACCATGTTCAAGTGTCACTAGCAAGTGCCGCTCATGTATTTTCGACCAGCGTATAAACGCTCAGGACACAGACTTCTACTACTACAAGTACTACTACTACTACTACTACTACTACTACTACTACTACTACTACTACTACTACTACTACTACTACTACTACTACTACTACTACTACTACTACTGCTGCTGCTGCTACTGCTGCTGCCAGTTTTGCTATTACTACAACTAGTGCTACTACTACTACTACTACTACTACTACTACTACTACTACTACTACTACTACTACTACTACTACTACTACTACTACTACTACTACTACTACTACTACTACTACTACTACTACTGCCGCTACTATCACTGCTATTACTACTACTACTACTACTATTACTGCTACTACTATTACTGCTACTACTATTACTGCTACTACTATTACTGCTACTACTATTACTGCTACTACTATTACTACTTCTACTACAGCTGCTGCTGCTGCT
Source organism: Elysia crispata (assembly GCA_033675545.1). Classification (NCBI taxonomy): domain Eukaryota; kingdom Metazoa; phylum Mollusca; class Gastropoda; family Plakobranchidae; genus Elysia; species Elysia crispata. The sequence continues at coordinate 4,184 of JAWDGP010006144.1, forward strand.
GCTGCTGCTGCTGTTGCTGCTATCTGATCACTTTTATCATGTCTATCTCTCCTGTGACTTTCATCTTTTCTACTCATCTTTTCTTCTATCCAGTCTTCCTTTTTCTGGACATTACAGCCTAACAGTCTCTTTCACTGTAGAGGTTCCAATGACATTACACTTAGTCATTGCCTCTGGGTTTGTGAATATGCAGAGGTTGCATTGACATAGCACTAAGTCAGTGCCTCTGGGTTTCTGAATCATCGCAGGTTGCAATGACATTGCATTCGTTCATTGCAACTGTGATTGGAAAAAGCAGAGGTTGCAATGGCATCGCACTTAGCCATTGCCTCTGGCTCTGCAAACAGGCGGAGGTTGCAATGACATTGCACTTAGTCATTGCCTCTGAGTTTGCAGCTGAACGCACACGTTGCGGCCCTGAAAGGCATGGAGCCTGAAGAGGGTGCAGGATCAGAAACCAACAACCACTCTATGGCTCTCGGTTTCTCTCTTTGCTTTTGTCTATTTCTGTTTCTCTCAGCCTACCTACTACTACTACTACTACTACTACTACTACTACTATTACTACTACTACTACTACTACTACTACTACTACTACTACTACTACTACTACTACTACTACTACTACTACTACTACTGCTACTACTACTGCTGCTGCTGCTGCTGCTACTACTGCTGCTGCTACTACCACCACTACCACCACTACCACCACTACTACCACTACTACTACCACTACTACTACCACTACTACTACCACTACTACTACCACAACTACTACCACCACTACTACCACCACTACTACCACCACTACTGCTGCTGCTGCTGCTATTCGTACAAATACTATTTTTTTAACATGATGGAGCAAGGAATTGGAATATATTTCAATTTAAAGATATTATCTAAAACAAGCACGAAGACAACCTAGTGACATTACTAGGCTACTCCGCTCTTATAAAAGGCTGTTGGAGGATTCTGACGAAGATAAATTAACTTGGAAACAAAATTTGTGGATACAAATCTGATGCTTCCATGATATTTTTATCTTCTTAAACAGATTCCAAGTTAGTATCCAAGCAGACCTGTGTCATATCGTGTGTTTCGATGAAATGGACCTGAGAATGTTTTCCTGGATGGCCCAAAGCGACTGACAGCAAGTTGACCACGCAGCTGTTTTAACGAAGCTAAGTTTGTTTCTATACTCCTCATTTGTTTAAAGAAAACGCAGTTTCTTTTTTAATCTCAAACTTTATTATTGATTTTCATTTACAATAATGTGCACATTTACAGCAAACAACTTTCATCTCTACTCATCTTTCCTCCTATCCAGTTTTTCTTTTTCTATCTATCTATCCCGTGATTTTCATCTTTTCTAATCATCTTTCCTCTTATTCCTTGTCTTTTTCTATCCCTCCTGTTACTTTAATCTTTTCTCCTCATTTGTCATCCTATTCAGTCTTCCTTTTTCTATTTATCTCTGCTGTGACTTTCATCTTTTTTACTTATCTTTTCTCCTATCCATTCTTCCTTCTGCTGTCTATATCTCCTGTAACTTTCATCTTTTCTACTCATCTTTTCTTCTATCCAATCCTTCTTTTTTCTGTCTATCTCAGCTGTGACTTTCATCTTTTCTCCTCTTTTGTCCGCCTTTCCAATCTTACTTTTTTTTTTATTTCTGCTGTGACTTTCATCTTTTTTACTTATTTTTTCTCCTATCCATTCTTCCTTCTTCTGTCTATCTCTCCTGTAACTTTCATCTTTTCTACTTACCTTTTCTTCTACCCAGTCTTCCTTTTTCTGTCTCTCTCAGCTGTGACTTTCATCTTTCCTTCTATTGTCTCCCTTCTCCTGCCCATCTCTCCTGTGACTTTCATCTTTTCTTCTATCCAGTCTTCCTTTTTCTGGAGACTAGAGCCTTCCAGTCTCTTTGACTGTAGAGGTTACAATGACATTGCACTTGGTCATTGCCTCTGGGTTTGTGAATATGCAGAGGTTGCATTGACATAGCACTAAGTCAGTGCCTCTGGGTTTCTGAATCATCGCAGGTTGCAATGACATTGCATTCGTTCATTGCAACTGTGATTGGAAAAAGCAGAGGTTGCAATGGCATTGCACTGAGCCATTGCCTCTGGCTCTGGAAACAGGCGGAGGTTGCAATGGCATTGCACTAAGTCATTGCCTCTGAGTTTGCAGCTGAACGCACAAGTTGCGGCCCTGAAAGGCATGGAGCCTGAAGAGGGTGCAGGATCAGAAAGCAACAACCACTCTATGGCTCTCAGTTTCTATCTTTCCTTTTTGTCCATTTCTGTTTCTCTCATCCTAACTACAACTACTGCTATTACTACTACTACTACTGCTACTACTACTACTACTCCTACTACTACTACTACTACTACTACTACTGCTACTACTTCTACTACTACTACTACTGCTACTACTACTACTACTACTACTACTACTACTACTACTACTACTACTACTACTACTTCTTCTACTACTACTACTACTACTACTACTACTTTTACTTCTACTTCTATTTCTACTTCTATTTCTACTTCGACGACTACGACTACTACTACTACTACTACTACTACTACTACTACTACTACTACTACTACTACTACTACTACTACTACTACTACTACTACTACTACTACTACTACTACTACCACTTTTACCACTACTACCACTACTACCACTACTACCACTACTCCTGCTGCTGCTGCTGCTGCTCTTCGTACAAATAACTATTTTTAACATGATTGAGCAAGGAATTAAATATTTCAGTAAATTATCTGAACTGACATAACCTATTTAACGTAGGCTCCTCCGCTCATATAAAAGGCTGTGGAGGATTTTGATAAGGATAAATTAACTTAAAACTTGGAAACAAAATTTTTGGATCCAAATCTGCTGATTCCATCATATTTTTATCTTGTCAAACAGATTCCAAGTTAGTACCCATGCAGAACTGTGTCATATCGTGTGTTCCAATGAAATCGACCTGAGAAGTTTTCCTGCATGGCCCAAAGCGATTGAAAGCAACTTGACCACACAGCTGTCTTAACAAAGCTAAGTTTTTTTCTATACTCCTCATTTGTTCAAAGAAAACGCAGTTTCTTTTTTAATCTCAAATTTTTTTATTGATTTTCTTTTACAATAACGTGTACATTTACAGCAAACAACTTTCATCTCTACTCATCTTTTCTCCCATCCAGTCTTCCTTTTTCTGTTTATCTCTCCTGTGACTTTCATCTTTTCTACTCATCTTTTCTTCTATCCAGTCTTTCTTTTTCTGGACACTACAGCCTAAAAGTCTCTTTGACTGTAGAGGTTACAATGACATTGCACTTAGTCATTGCCTCTGGTTTTCTGAATATGCAGAGGTTGCATTGACATAGCACTAAGTCAGTGCTTCTGGGTTTCTGAATCATCGCAGGTTGCAATGACATTGCATTCGTTCATTGCAACTGTGATTGGAAAAAGCAGAGGTTACAATGGCATCGCACCTAGCCCTTGCCTCTGGCTCTGCAAACAGGCGGAGGTTGCAATGGCATTGCACTTAGTCATTGCCTCTGAGTTTGCAGCTGAACGCACAAGTTGTGGCCCTGAAAGGCATGGAGCCTGAAGAGGGTGCAGGATCAGAAACCAACAACCACTCTATGGCTCTTAGTTTATATCTTTGTTTTTGTCCATTTCTGTTTCTTTCAGCATAACTACTACTACTACTACTACTACTACTACTACTACTACTACTACTACTACTACTACTACTACTACTACTACTACTACTACTACTACTACTACTACTACTACTACTACTATTACTACTAATACCACTACCACTTTCACTACAACTACCAACAACTACTACTACTACTACTACTACTACTACTACTACTACTACTACTACTACTACTACTACTACTACTACTACTACTACTACAACCACCACTACTACCACTACTCCTGCTGCCTTGCTGGTCTTCGCTACAAATAAACTATTTTTAACATGATTGAGCAAGGAATTAATCCTATTTCAGTAAATTATCTGAACTGACATAACCTATTGTAACGTAGACTACTCACTCCAGTATAAAAGGCTGTGGAGGATTTTGATAAGGATAAATTAACTTAAAACTTGGAAACAAAATTTTTGGATCCAAATCTGCTGCTTCCATCATATTTTTATCTTGTCAAACAGATTCCAAGTTAGTACCCATGCAGAACTGTGTCATATCATTGTTCCTTAATTCGTTCATTGCAACTGTGATTTATGGAAAGGTTACAATGGCATCGCACCTAGCGCACCTGCCTCTGGCTCTGCAAGCAGGCGGAGGTTGCAATGGCATTGCACTAAGTCATTGCCTCTGAGTTTGCAGCTGAACGCACAGGTTGCGGCCCTGAAAGGCATGGAGCCTAAAGAGGGTGCAGGATCAGAAACCAACAACCACTCTATGGCTCTCTGTTTCTGTCTTTCCTTTTGTCCATTTCTGTTTCTCTCATCCTAACTACTACTACTACTTCTACTACTACTACTGCTGCTGCTGCTGCTACTGCTTCTGCTACTGTTAATGCTACTGCTACTGCTACTGCTATTACTGCTACTCCTACTGCTACTACTACTCCTACTCCTACTGCTACTCCTACTGCTACTACTACTACTACTACTACTACTACTACTACTACTACTACTACTACTACTACTACTACTACTACTACTACTTTTACTTCTACTTCTATTTCTACTTCGACGACTACTACTACTACTACTTCTACTTCTACTTCTACTTCTACTACTACTACTACGACTACTACTACTACTACTACTACTACTACTACTACTACTACTACTACTACTACTACTACTACTACTACTACTATTACCACTACTACCACTACTCCTGCTGCTGCTGCTGCTGCTCCTCTTTGTACAACTAACTATTTTTAACATGGTTGAGCAAGGAATTAAATATTTTAGTAAATTATCTGAACTGACATAACCTATTTAACGTAGGCTACTCCGCTTTTATAAAAGGCTGTGGAGGATTTTGATGAGGATAAATTAACTTAAAACTTGGAAACAAAATTTGTGGATACAAATCTGCTGCTTCCATGATGTTTTTATCTTCTCAAACAGATTCCAAGTTAGTACCCATGCAGAGCTGTGTCATATCGTGTGTTTCAATGAAATCGACCAGAGAAGTTTTCCTGGATGGCCCAAAGCGATTGAAAGCAAATTGACCACGCAGCTGTCTTAACAAAGCTAAGTTTGTTTCTTTACTCCTCATTTGTTCAAAGAAAACGCAGTTTCTTTTTTAATCTCAAATTTTTTTATTGATTTTCTTTTACAATAATGTGTACATTTACAGCAAAACAACTTTCATCTCTACTCACATCTTTTCTCCCATCCAGTCCTCCTTTTTCTGTTTATCTCTCCTGTGACTTTCGCATCTTTTCTACTCATCTTCATCTTTTCTTCTATCCAGTCCTCCTTCTTCTGGACACTACAGCCTAAAAGTCTCTTTGCCTGTAGAGGTTACAATGACATTGCACTTAGTCATTGTCTCTGGGTTTCTGAATATGCAGAGGTTGCATTGAGCATAGTACCACTAAGTCAGTGCTTCTGGGTTTCTGAATCATCGCAGGTTGCAATAACATTGCATTCGTTCATTGCAACTGTGATTGGAAAAAGCTAAAGAGGTTACAATGGCATCGCACCTAGCCCTTGCCTCTGGCTCTGCAAACAGGCGGAGGTTGCAATGGCATTGCACTTAGTCATTTCCTCTGAGTTTCCAGCTGAACGCACAAGTTGCGGCC
>JAWDGP010006144.1:12500-14914 GCA_033675545.1 Elysia crispata
TAACAAAGCTAAGTTTGTTTCTATACTCCTCATTTATTCAAAAGAAAAACGCAGTTTCTTTTTTAATCTCAAATTTTATTCATTGATTTTCTTTTACAATAACGTGTACATTTACAGCAAACAACTTTCATCTCTACTCATCTTTTCTCCCACATCCAGTCTTCCTTTTCTGTGTCTATCTCTCCTGTGAATTTCATGCTGCCTTTCTATTCATCTTTCCTCCAATCCACTCGTCCTTTTTTCTGTCTATCTGTGGTGTGACTTTCATTTTTTTTTTAATTTTTAATCATATCCATTCTTCCTTCTTCTGTCTATCTCTCCTGTAATTTTCATCTTTCTCCTCACCTTTCCTCCTATCCAGTCTTCTCTTTTTCTAATCCATCTCTCTGACTTTCATCTTTTTTCACTCATTCTCTCCTATTCAGTCTCCCTATTTCTGCCCATCTCTCCTGTGACTTTCATCTTTTCTTCTATCCAGTCTTCCTTTTTCTGGAGACTAGAGCCTACCAGTCTTCTTTGACTGTAGAGGTTACAATGACATTGCACTTAGTCATTGCCTCTGGGTTTGTGAATATGCAGAAGGTTGCATTGACATAGCACTAAGTCAAAGTGCTTCTGGGTTTCTTGAATCATCGCAGGTTGCAATGACATTGCATTCGTTCATTACTGCAACTTCGTGATTGGAAAAAGCAGAGGTTAGGATATGGCATTTGCACCTAGCCCTTGCCTCTGGCTCTGCAAACAGGCGTGAGGTTGCAATGGCATTGCACTTAGTCATTGCCTCTGAGTTTGCAGCTTGAACGCACAAGTTGGTGCCCTGAAAGGGGTGATGGAGCCTGAAGAGGGTGCAGGATCAGAAACCAACAACCACTCTATGGCTCTCAGTTTCTCTTTGCTTTTTTCCATCTCTGTTTCTCTCAGCCTAACTACTACTACCACTGCAACTGCTGCTGCAATTCTTTTCTCTCTCTGCTTCTCCTCTCCTCTCTGCTGCTGCTGCTGTTTCCTGCTGCTACTACTACTACTACTACTAATAGTAGTACTACTACTTCTACTACTGCTATTACTACTATTACTACTACTACTACTACTAGTACTACTGCTGCTGCTGCTACTGCTGCTACTACTACTACTAATACTACTGCTGTTGCTAAAGATGATAATGATGCTGCTCTTCGTACAAATACTATTTTTTAACATGATGGAGCAAGGAATTAAATATTTTAGTAAATTATCTGAACTGAGGTAACCTATTTGATGTAGGCTACTCCGCTCTTATAAAAGGCTCTTGGAGGATTTTCACGGGGATAAATTAATTTAAACTTGAAAACAAAATTTGTAAATACAATTCTGCTGCTTCCATGATGTTTTTATCTTCCCAAACAGATTCCAAGCTAATACCCGAGCAGAGCTGTGTCATATCGTGTGTTCCAATGAATTGAACCTGAGAAGTTTTCCTGGATGGCCCAAAGCAACTAACATTAATTTGACCACGCAGCTGTCTTAACGAAGCTAAGTTTGTTTATATTCTCCTCATTTGTTTAAAGAAAACACAGTTTCTTTTTTAATCTTAAATTTGATTCTTGATTTTCTTTTACAATAACGTGTACATTTACAACAAACAACTCTCATCTTTACTCATCTTTCCTCCTTTCCAGTCTTCCTTTTTCTGTCTTTCTCTCCTGTGATTTTCATCTTTTCTACTCATCTTTCCTCAAATCCACTCGTTCTTTTTCTGTCTATCTCTGCTGTGACTTTCATTTTTTCTTATCTTTTATCCTATCATTCTTCCTTCTTCTGTCTATCTCTCCTGTAACTTTCATCTTTTCTACTCATCTTTTCTTCTATCCAGTCTTCCTTTTTCTGTCTCTCTTTGACTTTCATCTTTTCTCCTCACCTTTCCTCCTATCCAGTCTTCCTTTTTCTAACTATCTCTCCGCGCGCGCGTTCATCTTTTCGACCTATCTTTCCTCCTATTCAGTCTCCATTCTTCTGTCCATCTCTCCTGTGACTTTTATCTTTTCTTCTATCCAGTCTTCCTTTTTCTGGAGACTAGAGCCTACCAGTCTCTTTGACTGTAGAGGTTACAATGACATTGCACTTAGTCATTGCCTCTGGGTTTGAGAATATGCAGAGGTTGCATTGACATAGCACTAAGTCAGTGCCTCTAGGTTTCTGAATCATCGCAGGTTGCAATGACATTGCATTCGTTCATTGCAACTGTGATTGGAAAAAGAGAGGTTGCAATGGCATTGCACTTAGCCATTGCCTCTGGCTCTGCAAACAGGCTGCAACGCTTGCAAGTCATTGCCTCTGAGGCAGCTGAACACAAGTTGCGGCCCTGAAAGGCATGGAGCCTGAAGAGGGTGCAGGATCAGAAACCAACAACCACTCTATGGCTCTCAGTTTCTCTC